>CAJQZJ010032307.1:1167880-1194634 GCA_907164525.1 Lophiomys imhausi
AGGGGGAGGAGGGTGGAAGGGTGGGACTGGAGGGGGGAGTAGGGAGGAGATTGTGATTGAGATGTAACTTGAAATAAAAAATAAATTATTAAAAAAAAGAAGAAGTACAAGTAAGTAATGGCTGCCGACAGGAAGAACTACCTTCTCCGGGGGGATTTCAATTTGAAGAGGAGGCAGCAGAGGGAGAAGGGACACTGGGGTGGAGTAGAAAGAAGATAAATATGAGATGGGTTGGAGAGAGAAAAGGCAAATGAAGAAATGATGTAATTATATTTTAACTTTAAAAATAACATTTAAAAATGTGGAAGCTTCTTAATGATAAACTATTTGGGGCTGGAGAGATGGCTCAGAGGTTAAGAACATTGGCTGTTCTCCCAAAGGTCCTAAGTTCAATTCCCAGCAATCACATTGTAGGTGGCTCACAACTATCTACAATGAGATCTGGTGCCCTCTTCTGGAGTGAATGTATACATGCAGGCAGAACACTGTATTCACAATAAATAAACCTTTAAAAAAATGATAAACTATTCAATTCACAGGCACACACAGTAACTAAATGTACACTGATGCTACCAAGGGGAAAATCTAACTAGGCTAGCTTCAAGGCTTTTAGTCAGTATTTTAAAAGTCCCTAAATTTGTTGATTGCAGGTCCTCCCACCAGCTTTGCTGCAACAAACACCTCCAGCTGAAGTCACCAGTGGGTTAACTTCTTTCCTCTCTGAAAGGCTTCCTCTCACTATTTTGTTCAGGGAAAGTTGCTCTTTTAGCTATCTTTCCTTATTCTCCAGAGACAGTTGCCTTTGGCTACCCTGGGATGAAAGATGCTTTCTGTACACGTCTGTAAATGCAGAGTTAGCTATTCCTGGGAAAAGGACTTAAAATGGCATGGGACATAAAGCTATTTAATCAGCAACTTTCCTTCAGATTTGTAGAACGAACCCAGAAGCTCATGTGACTTATAGATACCAAAAATCTGTGTATTAGAAAAGCAAACTATCCAAAATTCAGAAATACTATCATTCTTGCCAATTTCAAAGGCCTACCCATCAAAGGCCCCCATCCAAAATCAATCGCTATGAAGCCTTGTACCTGCAACCCCTCACAAGAATGCTTTTTTAAAGACACCCAAGAGTCCTTATCTTCCAACTTTCCAGGTTGTTGCCTATAAAGCTCTTCCTTTCCCACCACCATCTCCCTCATTTGTGCTTTCACCAGGTACCAAGGAAAGTTGACTTTCTGCAGTGTCTTAGTCAGGGTTAATATTTCCACGATAAGCATCATGACCAAAAGCAAGTTGGAGGGGATAGGGTTTATTTGACTCAGTCTCATTCCCTTCATCACTGAAGGAAGTCAGGACAGGAAGTCAAAGAGGACAGGAACTTACAGGCAGGAGCTGATGCAGAGGCCATGGAGGGGTGCTGCCTACTGGCCTGCTTTCTTACAGAACCCAGGACCACTAGTCCAGGGATGGCCCCACCCACATAAATCACTAATTAAGAAAATTCCCTACAGGCTTGCCTACAGCCCAATCTTATGGAGATAGTTTCCTCAACTGAGGCTCCCTCTTCTAGTTGGTCAATCTACACATGCAAGTTGCAAGTGATGCTTATCCAAAAAATGCTGCAAATACCCAGACATTTAAAGAAAAAAAAGGAACATCTACAGCTATCTAGCAGAATATTCTCATTAGATAGAAGCAAACAGAAATGGAACAGACAGGCTAGAGAGATGGTTCAGCGGTTAAGAATGCTTGGCTACTCTTCTAAAGGACCCAGGTTCAAATCCCAGCACTACATGGCAGTTCACAGCTGTCTGTAATTACCGGGTGTGATGGCACTCGCCTTTAATCCCAACACTCAGGAGGCAGAGGCGGGTGGATCTCTTCGAGTTCAAAGCTAGCCTGGTTTAGAAAGTGAGTCCAGGACAGCCAATGATACACAGAGAAACCCTGTCTCAAAAAAACAAAACAAAACAAAAACAACCAGAATAGAGCTGGGAGAGAAGTGAGCAAAGGATCAGGCCTGCACACTAGCACCCCACCCCTTGCTTCAATCTGTCCCAGTTTTTAACCTCTGACACTCTGAGGGAGATGCAGGGTCATTTCTTTAGCCAATTTAGTCCTATCTTCTGCTGCCTCCCATCTGCTAGTAAGACTATACAACTGAGGATTTTTCCTCTGTCTTAATAAACATCTCAATTATTACTATTTTTCATTTCAAAATCTGTTTTCTCCTTGTCTAGTATGTATGTCAAGTGTTACAGTTTCTTGCTTACTGCAGCATGTTTATCAAACTTTTTCAAAATGTTAAAGGTACTCATTCCAAAGCCTCAACTTTAGAACTGAAGTCCAAAGTCCTTATAAAGTCTTCCTGGCTCTGATTTGTATGTCAAAAAAGATTTGGCTTACAAATTCCTAAGTGCAAGAGAGACCAAAGTTTATTACATCCAGCCAAGCAATGGCCACATGTACAAGCAAAATTAAAACACACACACACACACACACACACACACACACACACACACACACAACAGGCACAATATCAACACAGAAAGTACTCTAAGGTTGTGGAAACAAGATGAAAGATTTGCTAAATACAGAACTAAGATTAAGCAACCCTACTGTACATTATGATTCCTAATCAAATCCTGATAATGAAACAGTCAGTCAGTCAGGTCTCATGTAGCCCAGGGTAATCTCAAGCTAGCTGTGTAATGGTGGCATGCTTTAAACTCTTGATCCCCCTGCCTCCACCTCCCAAATACTAGGATTAAAAGCTTTTAATCATAGTTCAGTGGTACATTAATTTTTTATAAGATAAATTTATCATGTATAAAAATGTCACCCACAAGATGCCAGTCAAAACTGATCCTAAATGGTGCCCTCAGGAACATCACTCTGCAGCAATCCTCTGACATCATTACTGCAGCTCAGTTTCTGATCTCTTCCTTCCCTTTCCCTTGCTCTTTCCTGCTTCTAGCTTCAGCTCTTCTCAGCACCTCTTCTATCTGAGTATGTTATTCCAGGATCCTGAACAAATAACCTTTCTCTCCTTTACTCCCTTTCTCATCCATCTCTTTTCTCCTGTGCTACAAACATTTCTGTCACATATTTATGTCACACAACATTTCAGGGAAAATACAACTTTCCAAAAGTATCTCTGGGTTGTGCGGGCAGTGAAGCTCTGGGTTCACTTGGTCTACCCACCTATCTCTGAGTTAAATTTGATATGGAAGCATGAAAGTATTTGTTGACTTTTCCTTTGTAGAGAGCTGCAATGTGCCGCGCCTTAAAGATGGCGCCGGTTTCCACCTTCCACCAGCCAGACGGTGAGCGCTCTCAGTGGTAAATAAGTCCATATTTGGCAAAGACCGCTGATCTGGCTTGCTTCCGCATACATGGGCCTCTAAGATAACACCACGTGGCTTTACTTGATTGGCTGTTCATATAGTATTTAGCCTGTGGGTTGGGTCTGCCCGGGCATTCGGAAGACTGTTTTCAAGGGACCTGAATAAACTGCTGGAGAAGAGCTTTTGCGAGTTGTGTCATCCTTGCTGGTCGAGGGGGACGCGACAAGTGGTGGCCCGTGCGGGGACCCAAAAAAGACTCAGAACTCCTGCAGTCAGGGGCAGCGCTGGTAAGTTCCTGGGATAAATTAGGACAATAAAGTTTCACGGACATAGCGAACACAAGGTAAAGTTTCGCGGAGATTGCGAACAAAAGATAAAGTTTCGCAGGGAAGCTGCGAACCGAAAGTAAATTTTTAATCATGGGATTGTCTGAGTCACATCCAATTTTTCTGGCTCTTCAGGAGCTACTTTTAGCTAGGAATTTGAAAATTAAGAAGTCTACCCTAGAGAGATTTTTGAATGAATGTGATTCCGTGGCTCCGTGGTTTGCGGTGTCCGGGAATCTTATGGTATCCTGCTGGGACAAATTAGGCAGGGACTTGGATTTTGCTTGGGAGCAAGGGACTCTGAAGCATGGAGTAAGACCAATTTGGAAGATGGTGAGGAGTTGTTTAGAAGATCAGAGATGCTGTAACGCAATCAAGGAGAGAGAGTCAGCCTTGGAACTGCTGCAAGGGGAAAGATCTGAGCAGGTAGACAGTGAAAAGGAAAGTAACAAAGGCGAAAGATTTGAGCAGGCAGACAGTGAAAAGGGAGGCAAAAAGAAGGTTCCTCTCTATCCCGATCTTAGAGATTTTAGAGATTTTAGAGATTTTGAGGACTCAGAGGGCACGGATTCTGAAGGGGAGCTACACGCTCTAATAGAACAGTGGGAGAGGACTGTTATTAGAAAAAGGGAAAAGAAAAGGGTAAAAGAGAAAGACACGTTGGCGGCAGTCGGTGTAAGTGAAACCGTTGCTGCAGCGCCTTCAGCCACGTTGGCGGCGGCTGGTGTAAGTAAAGCCGTTGCCGCGGCGCCTTCAACTCCTCCTCCATATCCAGAAGCCATTCAGATAGATCAGCCTGTTCAGTCCCTGAAAGTAGGGAGATCTTTTTGCCCGGGGATGTGGACACAAGTAAGAACAGAATTACAGTTTGCCTATCCGGTATACCAAGACCCACAAGGGAACAGGTACGAGGAACCGCTTGATTTTAAGGTAGTTAAATCCCTTGCAGAGTTGGTTCGTACCTATGGTACTACCGCTTCTTTTACAATGGCTCAAGTGGAAGCATTAAGCAGACATTGTATGACTCCAAGTGATTGGAGTGGCCTGGTCCGCGCCTGCTTAAGTCCAGGGCAATACTTAGACTGGAAAGCTTTCTTGATTGAGTATGCCACTGAGCAAGCAGCCATTAATCAGAGAGATGGAAATCCAGCCTGGGATAGAGATATGCTGCTTGGGCAAGGGAGATTTGCCAACCAGCAGATAGGATATCCTATTCAGGTTTATGAGCAAATAAACAAGATAGCTATCAAGGCTTGGAGATCTCTTCCTAATAAAAGGGAGGTGAGTGGGAACTTAACTAAGATTCTACAGGGCCCCATGGAGCCCTTTTCAGACTTTGTGGCACGAATAGTGGAAGCAGCAGGGAAGATTTTTGGTGACCCGGATGCTGCCATGCCACTAATAAAACAGTTGGTCTATGAGCAATGTACCAAAGAGTGTAGAGCCGCTATCACCCCTTACAAGAACAAAGGGCTAGAAGCCTGGATGAAAGTGTGTAGAGAACTTGGAGGGCCGTTAACTAATGCTGGTCTTGCTGCCGCAGTAATACAGTTGACCAGAAAAGGTGGAGGAAGTTCAGGAGTTTGTTTTAAGTGTGGCAAGATGGGACACTTTAAAAGACAGTGCCCCAGGGGAAGGAGTACAGAAAGTACAGGAAGTGTACAACGCCCCAGGCGGCCGGGGTTATGCCCAAAATGTAAAAAAGGGAACCATTGGGCTAATGAATGCCGTTCAGTGATAGACATCCATGGCCAGCCTTTAACTCAAGGTTATGGTGGCACTCGTCCAAAAAACGGACAGCGGGGCCCATGACCTCAGGGCCCACAAATATATGGGGCAGTAGAGAATCAGGACAAAGAACAGAATCAAGAGAGATGGCCAACCCTCCGCCACCCAAGAGACCATGGAGAGCCACTGCAGGCTCAGCAGGATTGGACCTCTGCTCCACCACCAGATTCGTATTAACACCCCAAATGGGGGTCCAGCTAATTGAAACAGATTTTAAAGGACCCCTTGAACCTGGTACAGTTGGTTTGTTGTTAGGGAGGTCATCATCAGCCTTGAGAGGACTTATTGTCCATCCTGGAGTTATAGATCCAGATTATACAGGAGTGGTTAAGATCATGGTAGCCTCCCCTCGTGGTATAACGGCTATCTCTCCTGGAGATAGAATTGCTCAGTTGATCATGTTGCCGAGCTTACATGACCGCTATGCAGCAAAGGATAGAGAGAGAGGAAAAGATGGTTTTGGGTCCACGGGCACGGATCTGACTTTTCTCTCCCTGGATTTGGACCAACGCCCCATCTTGGAGTTAAAAGTTGATGGTAAAAAGATCCTGGGCCTTTTGGATACTGGGGCTGATAGGAGTATCATAGCAAAGAAAGACTGGCCTTCAGGTTGGCCCGTACAAGCCTCTTCTCAAACACTTCAAGGCCTGGGTTATGCTAAGACTCCAGATATGAGTGCAAGGTTATTAAAGTGGCAGGACCAAGAAAACCACTCAGGAGAAATGCAGCCATATGTACTTGAGCTCCCTATCTCCCTTTGGGGAAGAGACCTTTTAAAGGATATGGGATTTAAATTGAGTAATGACTATTCTGATTCAGCCCAACGTATGATGCAAGACATGGGATATGCTCCAGGCTTTGGAATAGGAAAATATTTGCAGGGGCGGAAAAGTCCCATATCTATGCAGCAAAGACAAAAGAGACAGGGCCTGGGTTTTTCCTAGGGGCCACTGAGGAGGGTATTCCCATAACTTGGAAGACGGAGGATCCAGTATGGGTTCCTCAGTGGCCACTTTCCTCTGTAAAATTGAATGCGGCCAAAGAGCTGGTGGATGAACAGATGTCTTTAAAGCATATAAAACCATCTGTATCTCCCTGGAATACACCTATCTTTGTCATTAAAAAGAAATCTGGAAAATGGAGATTGTTGCATGATCTGCGTGCCATAAATCAACAAATGCAGATCATGGGCCCAGTGCAACGCGGCTTGCCGCTTTTATCATCTTTGCCAGCCTCATGGCCCATTATAGTTATAGATATAAGAGATTGTTTTTTCTCCATCCCTTTGTGTGCCAAAGATAGTGAGAGATTTGCATTTACTGTTCCATCCTGTAACCATGAGGAACCTGATCAGAGGTTTGAATGGGTAGTATTACCTCAGGGCATGGCAAACAGCCCCACTATGTGCCAACTGTATGTGGGGGAAGCCATTGCTCCCTTGAGAAAGAATTTTCCAGATTTGAGATGTGTTCATTATATGGATGATATCTTACTGGCAGCTAAGAGTGAACAAACGTTAGATCGGGCCTATGAAGAATTAGTTCAATTATTAAAAAAGAAAAGGTTCAAAAGGAAAATGTGGTTGATTATTTAGGAGCGAAGGTTGGACCTGAAAAGATAATACCTCAAAAGATTGAGATAAGAAAAGATAATTTAAAGGCTCTAAATGATTTTCAAAGGTTGTTAGGAGATATCAATTGGGTAAGAGGCTATTTGAAGCTACCAAATTATGAAATAAGACCCCTATATGATATTTTGAAAGGTGATTCAGCACTTAATTCTCCTAGACAATTTACAGAAGAAGCAAGAAAAGCTTTATGTAAAGTGGAAGAAAGGTTGTAAAGTGCCTTCCTAAAGAGATGGCAGGAAGGACAGCCCATTGCATTGTGCATATTTGCCACCTATGGTCAACCTACAGGATTGTTATGGCAGGACGGACCATTATTATGGACCTATTCAAAGATTTCTCCAAAAAAATCCATAGAACATTATCCCACTGCAGTTGCTGCTTTAGCCTTGAATGGTATCCAACAATGCTTGCAGTCTTTTGGAGTTGCTCCTGCCAGTATAATAGTGCCCATTTCCAGTTATCAAATTAAGATTTTGTGTGGCACTGTAGATGACTGGGCAATATTGCAATGTAGCTTTGAAGGAGTGATTGATAACCATTATCCTAAGCATCCATTACTATCATTTTTTAAGGAGCACCCAGTGATATTCCCTAAGGTTACTTCAACAGTACCACTTCAAGGGTCACCAAATGTGTTTACTGATGGCTCAAAGACAGGCTGTGGAGCCTATTTGATAGAAAGACAAGAGCCCGTGTTATGTCAATTTCAACCGGGCTCCCCCCAAATAGTAGAGTTGAAAATAGTAATTGAGGTGTTTAAAAGATGTCAATTTGCATTCAATTTGATTTCAGATTCAGTCTATGTGGTCAACGCAGTGAAAGTATTTGAATTAGCAGGTCCTATTAAGAATAGTAGTACTGTATGTGCCTTATTACAAGAGTTACAAGTTTTAATCTGGCAGAGAAAAAGGTGTTTTTATATTCAACATATCAGAGCACATACAGGATTACCTGGACCATTAAGTGAGGGTAATGATAAAGTTGATCAATGGACTAGGATGACATGCATTTTTTGGAGCTCATTCCTGGACCAAGCCAGACAGTTTCACCAATTATTTCATGTAAATGCAAAAACTCTACAGCAGAAATTCCATTTGTCTAGAGCAGATGCCAGACAAGTGGTTTTGGACTGTCCTCAGTGTGTGATTCATCATCATCCTCCCAGTGTGGGAGTGAACCCTAGAGGGTTGATGCCACTCAAAATCTGGCAAATGGACGTTACCCACATTTCAGAGTTTGGAACCTTAAAATATATTCATGTGTGGATACCTGCTCAGGTATCATACATGCTACACCTATGAGTGGAGAAAAGGCTCGCAATGTCATAGGGCATTGCTCAGAAGCCTGGGCTGCATGGGGAAAACCACAGCAGCTGAAAACGGACAATGGACCAGCCTATACGGCACAGTCCTTTGTCTCCTTCTGTAACCAGATGGAGGTACAACTTAATCACGGATTACCATACAATCCTCAAAGACAAGGAATTGTGGAGCATGCTCATCGCACCTTGAAAGAATGCTTGCAAAAACAAAAAGGGGGAATAGGCCAAGGCCGTACCCCCAAGGACAGAATGTCTTTAGCTTTATTTACTTTAAACTTTTTCAATTTGGATGCTCAAGGCCGCTAAGCAGCGGACAGACATCAGGATTCCCATGGTTCACCTAAAAGCATGGTGAAGTGGAAGGATATTTTGACAGGCTCTTGGCGGGGGCCTGACCCCGTGCTAACATGGGCGAGAGGGTCTGTTTGTGTTTTTCCTCAGGATCAACAAGATCCAGTGTGGGTGCCTGAACGCCTTGTGAGGAAGATTCGTCATGAAGACCTTCCTAAGGATCCTGGTGTTAGTAGCAGTGAGTATGTCAGGAATGACCGAGCCGAGATGGGGGATCCTGTCGATATTCCCAAAGCCGATGCCGGTCAGACATGATGCAACTGTGTTTCCACGCTTATTTAGCAGTAATAGAAGCTTAGGCTTACACTACCTTCCCTTTGATGATCAGAAAAGCCCTATAGAGGGTAATAGAAATGTCAGCTTGAAGGGTAGTCTGTGCTTTTTAATGAGCTTCAATAGGTCAGATGATACAAAATGCATTAAATTGTCTCAGCAGTCAGCAGATTTTTTACCACAACTGAGGTTTGGGGGTAGGAGTGGTGGTTTGTTTTCAGGCAATGGTTCTCGCCTTGAAGGATGGTGGCCCACACGAGTCTCTGACCGGGACCCCCCCCAGACAGCCACGCTGGGCACCTTTTTGTAGAGGATCCACAGGAGAGGAAGGACCTTTTCCCTGGACTGGATGTCAGGAGCGCAGAGCAGTTTGGGTTCAACAAGATTATTTTTCCTTTAGCCCCATGATTAGTAATATAGTGAATAAGTCTTGTACAGGAATGCTTGATATATCTACTAGGGATCCTCAGCAGACTGCCACCAATCCTTTTGATTTGTGGCTTTTGTGTGGGGTAAATGGAAGTTGCATGGACTTGTGACCTGTCATTATGCTTGGGGGAGGAATTTATCAAAGAGGTAATTTTTCCCTAGGGTCCGCTACCAAATTGGATTTTTCTAGCGGTAGTGGCTCTGGTATTTGGAAATCTTTGTTTCATTCTTACCGCAATAAGACCTTTTCAGCTTCGCCAGTGTGTCTCTGGCCTCCTTTTCTGTGGATTGTAAGTAATGGGAGTGCATCCTTAGGTGAAGAAAAGTTAGTATGCACTCCGGGCACATGTTTTTATGCCCTATGCTGGAATGCCACAGCCTTTCCTGTGGCTGTGGTGACTAGAATGCCTCGATATGTACCAGTTCCTGTAGAGGCTCCTAATACCATGATGCTATTCAGGTTTAAAAGAGATTTTGGCATCACTGCAGCTATTGTTACTGCCATCACTATTGCTGCTGTGGGAGCTACTGCCTCAGCTATTGCCTTGTCTAGTTCTATACAGACTGCCAATGCCCTGAATAACATCTCAGCCACTGTGGCACAGGCATTGGATACTCAGACCTCTATGAATTCTCATCTCAAAGGAGGCAGTTAGTTAATCAACGCATAGATTTAATACAAGAACAGACTGATTCTCTTTGGCAACTAGCACAATTGGGGTGTGAGTGGAAAATGCAAGGTTTGTGTGTTACTTCCGTGCAGTATCAAAATTTTACAAAGGCTGCTAATCTGTCTAGACAATTGTCAAAGTTCCTCTTACAGGATTGGTCGGCTGAGTTTGAAAATTTGATGAGAGAGCTGAGAGCGACAATCGTCCACATCAATTCCACTCGGGTGGATCTGAGCCTGGCTACTGGCTTGACTTCCTGGATACAGACGGCTATGGATCATCTTAAGGAGTGGGCGGGCGTAGGCTCTTTGGCGATACTGATGATACTAGCCTGTCTGGTTTGCCTATGGTGCAGCTACAAAATGAGAGCCACACAAAAGCGTAATGCAGCCATGATTACACAAGCCCTTGTCGCCATTGAGGTGGGCCAGTCCCCTCAGGCATGGCTCGCTGCCATGAAGCCTTAAATCTTCACTGAGCATAGTCCCTGCCCACTGAGGTATTCGTTCCACGGATATTAGGGTCTGGCAAGTCAGTGACGGAGTTGACGGGTAAGTCTCGGCCACCTAAGACAGGGCAGTCCCGAGTGGGGAGGCTGACCCAGAGACGGGTAAGAGTTTGAGCACCGCCCTCCTACAGGCTCAGGCCCACCGTGAGATCCCCAGATATGGGGATTACGTAGCCTTTCCAGGGACTTTTACCAACTTTAGAAATAAATAAATAAATAGATAGATAGATAGATAGATAGATAGATAGATAGATAGATAGATAAATAAATAAAATAAAAAAGGGGGAACTGTAGAGAGCTGCGATGTGCCGCGCCTTAAAGATGGCGCCGGTTTCCGCCTTCCACCAGCCTGACGGTGAGGGCTCTCAGTGGTAAATAAGTCCATATTTGGCAAAGACCGCTGATCTGGCTTGCTTCCGCATACGTGGGCCTCTAAGATAACACCACGTGGCTTTACTTGATTGGCTGTTCATATAGTATTTAGCCTGTGGGTTGGGTCTGCCCGGGCATTCGGAAGACTGTTTTCAAGGGACCTGAATAAACTGCTGGAGAAGAGCTTTTGCGAGTTGCGTCATCCTTGCTGGTCGAGGGGGACGCGACATTCCTTCACTATATAGATTTTCTAAAAATTATTTTTGTAGGTCATAAAAACTTGTACCAGGTTGAGGAAGAAGAGGGCGGGAGGGTGGGACTGAAGGGAGGAGTAGGGAGGGGATTGTGATTGAGATGTAACTTGAAGAAATAAAAAATAAATTTAAAAAATCGAAAAAAAAAACCAAACTTGTACCAATTAAAATTAGAACTGGAAGGGCCATTACTTAGTTCTGTAGTTTAGGCCAAATCGTTAATACCATTGTTTACTGTGTCATAAATAAAACAATAATGCTACAGTTCAGGTCTGGAATGCCCCCATCCTCCCACCGGCCCATGTGCTTCTTGGTCCTTGCTTGGAATTACTGGGAAGTGGCAAAACCTTTAAGAGGTCTGGCTCAGTGGAACATTATAGGTCAAGGCAGAGTATGCCCTCAAAGAAGACTATAGGACTGTAATCTCTTGCTCTCTTTTCACACCCATCCATAAATTAAACAGGTCTCCTCTGCTTCTTGTTCCTGCTTTAATGTACTGTCCTGCCACAGGCCAAAAGCAACAGGACCATGTGACCCTGGACTAAGACCTGTGAAACTGAGACAAAATATGCTTGATGCCCCCAGGCATGTGTTAAGAGCAATGGGAAGCTGACTAACCAAACAAAAGTTGTAAGGGAAGATAGATTAATATAAATTAGATTTAGTAAATATCTAGGGTTTTCTGATAGTCTCTTAATCTGGGACATGAAGATCAACTTGGCTGTGGGCAATTAGCTTATCAGCTTATGGACTAAAAACAAGGATGAAGTCAGGTGAAATGAGGGGAGTCTCTATGGACTAAACAAAGAGGAAGTCAGGTGAAACAAGGAGAGATTCTATGGACTAAAAACAAGGTTTATGGCCTGGCATTGTTTTCAGCTGCTAAGTGGGCAGAACCCAGATTAAGCTGAAGCCAGATGGAACAAGGAGAGATCCTATTAAGGACAAATGGATGGAGCCCAGGGGTGCTAAAGGAGAATAGTTTGTATCCTCTAATGGATAAAGTGCTGGTGGACTGATGGCCAGATCTCCCTGAGGCAGAAAGAAGCTGGTGAGCAAGACAGCAAAAGGCCAAGGACTAAACCCTGTGGCTCAGCTTTTGCCTAGAGGGGTTTGACCTGTCCAAACAGTGGCCTGAACGAAACTGTGGCCAGCTTTAAAGACTGAGCAGAGTGGCAGAGTTGCTGATACAAAGGAAATAAGTTGGCTTACAGATGGCTGAGGTCTCCAGAGAGAAGAAAGCCTCAAGCCTTATTTAAGGTGAAACTGCCATAGCCAATTACCCTGACGGATCTATGTCTGAGATACTCCAGAAGAAAGACTGCTAAATGCATTAAAGGGTCTACCCCAGAGACTGTGTTCCTGATGACTGAAGACATGCCCGAGACTGTATCCTTCTAAAAGGTTATGAAAATAGTTATAATAGTTATCAATAGGCTTAGTGGGTAGATAATAGGGGTTGTAGTCATTCATAGGGTTAGTAGTTAAGGGAATGTTTATAAGTGAATATAGTTATCAATAAATATATAGTGTTGAATAATTAAAAGGTTGAATTACAAAAAGTGACTTCAACTTCATGAATGTATAACACATACTGACCTGTCGAAATACTTCATTCACAAAATTCACATAACCCCGTGTTGACAGGAGGATTCGTTGGACCATTTCATACACCGTTCGATGCTCCTCCTCAATGCTACAAAGACTGGAATTGCTGAGTCTTCGGTCAGATAAGGTGCTACTGTTAGAATGGCTTTTGTCCTGCTCTGTGGACCCAGCACCATCCAGCTCTGGCACCTTTTCTTGTATTGCACCACCACCAACAGTCTGGAAAATGTCATCACACATCTCAGCAATCCACATCCTTAATCACCAGCACCTAGCAGAATATGAGTCTCGTCTTGTCTTTTAAGTTTTGCAGTACTAGGGAAGGAACCTACAATCTCATATATGTGAGCATGTGCTCTGTCACTGATCCACACCCTCAGACCCAGCTCTTGTCTTGTTTGCAAGTACTCCGGTACTTCAGACCAGAGTAATCCAGGTCGGTTTCTATCTATTTACAATTTCTCCCAGTACGAAAGGACAAGAGAAATGAAGCCTCCTTACCCTAAGCGCCTCAAGATAAATTAATGAAAAAAATCTAAATTAAATAAATCTGTTCAACTTGTCATCGAGACAAGATTATTAGGGTGGCAGAGCCAGGAAATTGCATAAGACTTAAAACCTTGTTATCAGAGGTTCAAATCCTCTCCCTAATAATGTATTTCATAAATGCCCTCCTACTTCTCCTGCCTATCCTAATTGCTATCGCTTTTCTCACACTCACCGAACGAAAAATCTTAGGCTACAAACAACTATGTAAAGGCCCCACTATTGTAGGGCCATACGGCATCCTACAACCATTGGCAGACACCATAAAACTATTCACTAAAGAACCCCTCCGCCCATCAGCAACTTCAATCACGCTATACATTATAGCCCCCACTCTAGCCCTCACTCTATTACCATCAACTGGCCATTAGGTATAGCAAGGTGAACATCAGCAACTGCCTCAAGCATGGACCCCTGAACCTTTACTTACCAATTTTCTGATTAACCAAATAATCCTTCCTCAACTCAGTGACTTTAACAAGAAAACTACTAAGTTATTTCGGAGATGAGGACTGTGAAATCTTGCCAGCTATGTTTAGTTTGCACGTGTGAAATCACAGAATGAGTTACAGTGTAAATGCAGTGTGTGCCATCCGTCATCACACCAGGGCTCTATACTCACGCACTTACTCTGCGGTCACAATAACAAAAGCATGGAGAATCGCCAGGCCCAAAGGCTAACATATAACATTTTCTAACTCTTAAAACATTGTTCTCGGAGCCCCCAGTGCCAATATAAGAAATCCAATGACCTTGCTCATGACACAGCATGACTAATTCCAGATGAGCCAGCCTTCTCTCCAATGAGCAGTAACAGGCATGTGGATGAAGTCATCTTAGATCCTCCAGACCAACCATCCCAGCTAAGGTTACCAGCCTAGGCCAATGAAATACACTAGACCTATCAAGCCAGATCCTGCCCCACTAAGTAAAATAAAAAAAATAAGGTAAGGTTTCTGCTTTAAGACACTAAGTTTTGAGGTGGTTATATTACAGCAATGAAATAACTAAAATAGCATGAAGAATTTTATGTAGCATCAAGTCATTTAAACATAAGCTTCAGACCTAAGAAGATGGTTCGGTGGATAAAATACTTGCTGTACAATTATGAAGAACTGGCTCCAGAAGGAGGTCTGCCTTCCATGCACTAGAATCAAGCTAGAATTCGAAGCTGTTATTGGCATGAGATCATCCTGACAGTCAATGCAGAGATGACTTTTAGTCCTTTGGCACATGAAGAACCCTTATCAGTGAAAAGCACATACCTACAGGCCAGCATACCACAGCTCAGAAAACCACATACTGTCACTTACTAGTCCCTACTTCAATCTCTCTGCCACCCTGGTATCCTCTCATCTCCACAATTCATACTGAGATATGCTCATTCTCAGGGTCAGTCTAAATATGGACACCCACTACCCACAAAGCAACTCTCAACTCTCATGTCTCAGTTGTCTTGTTGGTGACGCTGAGTGTGATGCAATTCAGTTCCTCTCTTCATCTGTCAACAAGGTCAACACATCTTATCATTGCCTCTGCAAAGTTCAAGAACAACAGATAATACAACAGCAAGAGTCAACAGACAAATGTAAAGAATTCTGCAGAGTTATCTGTGTGTGTCATTGTTCTACCCATTCACCTCACAAGCCTGTGGATCACTGGAAGAACTGTCTTGGAATTAGTAAACATGATATTTTATTAATACAACCATAGAGAAATACAAGTAAATATGCTCAGCTGCCTTGCTGTTTCAATTTTTTTCAATCCCTGATGGACTAAACCAAACCAACAGGACTACATGATCATGGATTAAAACCTCTAAAAGCATGACCCGAAAATAAATATTTTAAGTTGACTATTTCAGGTATTTTTGCCACAGTAACAAATCACTAACATGTTACTGAACAAGAAAATCTGTTAGGTCCAGATTTATCTAGTACTAGAGAAGCTAAGTCTAGAAGGTACATTATTAACTGTTTTTCTCCCTGTTAAAAGTACTAGTTATAGACCAAGAAAAGGACTTGGAGAACAGAAGAACAAAAACACTTCATATACAGCAAAAGGACCTAGTAGCAAAAATGTGAATTCTATCGTGAAAGAGAACTGTTATTTAAATTTTTTAAAAGTCTTTTATAAAATTAGTGTTTGAAAAAAGTTTTGATCACCTTGATAAGGACAGTAATCTTTTGTTGTTTTGTTTGGTGGTTGTGGTTGTTTGTTTTTGAGACAGAGTCTCTCTACATAGCCCAACTGTCCTAGAACTTGCTTTGTAGAGCAAGCTGGTCTCCACCTTACAGAGACTCATGTGCCTCTACCTCCATAGGACTAGGATTAGAGGTGTATACCATCACACCCAGCTCACTCACTTTAGGTGTATGAAAAAATATCATATTTCAAATTTGAAATAAAAACTTTGAAGAGACAATAATCTTACCATCTTCATTTCATCTTCTTTCAAAGTATAAAACTAAAGGGTTTTGTTTTGAATTATCTTTCAGCAAGCTCTTTGTTGTTCTTATTGTATTTCTATCCTCAAGATTCTTTTGAAAACAAGTTTGCCCTCTTTGTCTCCCTAAGTCCTCTACAATGGATCCACAGGCTCTAAATTGCCTAGTGTTCCTCCTTCCACCAAAGCACTAATGACTTTGAAGTATAACAACTACTGATCTGACTCCTCCAGTTTATGTGTTTTCCCAGCTTGGAGTAATGTCCTATTTCTGGAACCTCCTTGACAACAACAAACCTTCAATAAGTATACTATACTTGCTGGGCCTGATCTTGGGGACAAAAACAACAATAATCAACCCACACGAAGCCATGACCCCTCAGCGTTGTGACTGATCTCTAAGCTCTGAAAACAGTAGTACACACACTGAAGGCCCTCCTACCTAAGAAGTATTTCCTGAATGCCTCAAAACAAAGGCAGACTTCTCTCTAGGAACAACATCGTAAGCCATCAACTACCGGTGGATCCTGAGCTGCTGGTCCAGGTCCTCTGCTGAGATGTCAGAGGACATATGCCAGCATAAGTCCTTCCTCTCCATAGGCCACATCTACATAACCTGAAGGCCTTCCATCTGCTGGTGCCTGGGGAAGGAAGGGAAAGACCCTGTGCCTGTGCTCTGATGATACAACACTTAAAGGAGAAAGAAGGGAGGCAGGAGAGTACACACAAGAGCTACATTCTCAGAATTTTCCTTGCCCCAAGACTGCCTTCTTATAGCAATTCCAATATGCCATAACAAGTGCTTCTGACCAAAGCTTCCTCTGAACTCCAGGCCTGGCAGACAGGTGAGCCAGTAAACCAAAATCTACAAGAACCAGTTAACAATCAGTTATAACAACCAGTGATAACAATCAGTTACTTTGCTGATGTGTTAGTTTTATTATGTTAAAAGAAAATAGATTTTTAAATGATGGCTGGCATACCTGGATGATTTTAGGCAATACATCAACTCCATTTTTAGTGTTTTGTGTTGTAGTTAGATATTTTTTTTCCAAAAAAAAAGTTACAATCCATTTAATGAAAATAACACGAGCTGCCATATATGGAATTTTTGTACTGTAAATTGTTTCATTATCTCGAGTTACAGTAACATATACAGGCTTTGGTCTCAAGTGGGGGACTTCTGATAGAAAGAAAAAGAATACACAGTTAAGTTAGTGAATTTTAACATTATATAATCCCCATGAATGGTTCCAATTAACAAACATATATTTGGTTGTTTGAATAGCAACTAAAAGTGGCGACCTATAAATGTTTAAAAATAGCATATTCTAGTAGGCTTGATTCTGATTTTGCCTTACAAATAAATATAAAAGAAGTGGCTATTATGGCCTACATACTACAATAGTATATAGCAATGCTAACTGCTTGTTATCAATTTTGAAAATTATTTGAGACTACAATAGTGAATATATCTCCATTTCTAGTATATCTAGTTTAATGTTATTTTATGACTGGACCAAATGTAAAAACATACATGAACTTTAACCAAAAAAAAAAGTATCTAAAGTTGGACATGGTGGTGTAATTCTGTAATGCCTACAATCAGGAAGTCAAGACTTTTCATCTAAATAACCTCAGAAACTCACATTTCATCTTTGAAGTAAATGTCAGGTGCCACCTTTTCAAGAGAACCCTAAGAGAGTCAGTCCTTATTAGGTTTCATCAAATATGAATACTGTATGGCCAGATTTGAGATACGAATTTGTTGTTAAGTCCTACCTTGTGTCTTAACTACTTCTTATATTCCTAGAATAGTTTGGTGAGACAAAAAACACTGACAGTAAATAAAACTTTTATTGTCATTTCTTTTTTATTAAAGAATCTCTACATGGTGCCAAAGCTGACTTCTAACTCACAATTCTCCTGCCTCAAGTTGCCAAGCCCTAGGACTGCAATTACAAGCCACCATGACCAGTTTTAATAGATAACTTTCAACCTAGCAACATCAGCAATATATAGCGTTTTTACAATGAACACATACAACACAAAGACAGAAACAACTTTTAGAAATGTATATATACATAAATACACACACATACATACATACATACATACATATATATATATATATATATGTCACAAACTACAGGTCCCAGTATCCCTAAAAGTCAGTTAATCTACATTTTTTTAAAAAATGCACCAGGCTTCAGCTATTCTCCCTTCTCACGTGTCTGTGTCTCTGTGTGTGTGTGTACACAACAAAGACAGTTGAACTAGTTGGGCATGTCCTGCAGGTACAGTCTCTTGTGACCTTTTCTCCTCCAAAGCTATTCTTTTTTTGTTTGTTTTTTGGTTTTGGTTTGGTTTTTTTTTCCCCTGAGACAGGGCTTCTCTGTGTAGCCCTAGCTGTCCTGGACTCCCTTTGTAGACCAGGCTGGCCTCGAACTCACAGAGATCCGCCTGCCTCTGCCTCCCAAGTGCTGGGATTAAAGACGTGTGCCGCCACGCCCAGCATTCCAAAGCTATTCTTAATTATCCATCTAACTAATTTCACCTGTTTTATAGGGAGAAGATTTATAACCACTTTCACCACGTTAAGTGATGATTCCATCTTGTAAATCCTTATTATAAAAGGAAACTTTAGGAGCTAAGTTAAATGTTCCTTTCTGTTTCCCAGCATTCTGGGGGCCTCCTATCCCTAGAGTGTCCCATACACAAACATCTCCCTCCATAAGCACCTTCCAGTACCCTGGAAGACAGAAGCCCTAACATAAAGCGCATCGCTCTATCAGCTATGAACCCTGGGCTGGCCCACCTACGCACTGTGCAAGAGTATGGCACCACTACAACTCATCACCCATAAGAGAAGACCGAGAAATGCAAACCATGACATTAAAAGGTGGCAGACAAACCAAAATATCATGACACATTTTAAATTATGTTTATAGAAACCATGGTTCTCTTTTATTTCCATGAGGCAAACTCTTAGTGAGTTCACATAATCGAAGCATTCATTAGGTAACTTTAAGTTCTCACAATAACATAACCATTCATTATGAACATAAAGTGACTACTTTGCTTTAAAACAGTCACAGGGATTACTATGAAAGCTACTGCACAGCTTCCCTGTGGATGATACCCATACAGGAATCAAGCAGTACTTACCAAGTACAGGTTTGTAGATGTTGGTTAACTTAGTAAATGATGGAAACAAATGAGGAAGATAATACTTTCGAAACAATGTAAAAAGAAATTTAAAACCAGTATCTTGATTCTCCTTATTCTTCCACTCCAAGCTTGCAGCCTTTAGATAATATATGGGAAAGAACGTTTGTATATTTAGTTTAAATTAACATATACAAACATGAAATGTTAGGTTAAAATTCCTATTTAAAATTTTAAAATGACAATATTGGTAATAATGTAATAAAATCATATCTCAACAAAGTTCAACAGAGGATAAGAATTCCTGTTATTGTAAACCTGGCCAAGAACTCAAGATTGGGTGTCATGGGCCCTAGGGCAGATCCTATGTATGGATTTTGCTGAAGGGACACACTATCAAACTGCCTTCTAAATACTCTTGCTTATTCCCATAGATCAGCACACCTCCCAGCCCTCATCAGAGAAGCTTCTTCATGCAGTGTATGGTGGTTAGTGCAGAGACGCACAGCTGTTCAAAGTGCAGAGAATAAGTGACTGAAGAATGCTTGGTCCCCAGAGGACACCTGTATTACCCCTTCCCGGTAGCTCAGGGAATGTCTGGGAAGAGGGAGTAGAAAATTCTTAATGTCAGAGGTCAGGAAGGACAATGACCAAACAGTTGTCTCCTGGACATGACAGGTCCTGTCACAGCAGCTGTGGTTGCTGCACAAGGTCAAGCCAGTCAACGCTCTGAAATGGACAGAAGAGGAGCCTCTGGCAGGAGACAACTGCTGGGTAAAAGAGAATCCGTTTTCCTCAACAGTGTGGCCCATGGTAGGCTGCTATTGTCCAGTAGATGGCCCTATGCACATCCAGGCAGCTCTAACTGTGCTCAGTAGGTTATTTTAAAGAGGAGGACTGGGTGAGAGGGTACACTCAGGAGGCAGAGGTGGGCAGAGTTCAAAGCCAACCTGGTTAACACAGCAAGTTCCAGGCCAGCCAGAGCTGCACAGTGAGAGACTGACTCAAAGAAGGGAGGGTATGAAGTGGGAGGATGGAGGAGGAGGAGATGAAGGAAGAGGTGTGAAAATTATCTAAATATAAGTAAAAGCATCTTAAATAATTCACACAAAAAGTACTCACACCAAGTCTTGCTGAAGTGGCCCAGCAACAATGCATGCCCTGTGTTTAATGAATCACTAAATAAAATCACCTCAGAGAGAGCAATACAGACACACAGAAAGAAAAGAGGCAGTAACTCTCCTTCCTACAAAAATAAACCCATCAGAGAAACAGCTATGATTTTTCTCTAACCTGAATAACCATATATTTCAACAGTATTTGAAGAAAAAAGCAGGTTTGGTCCTCAGCGATCCTCTCCCCTGATATGGCTGGCAGAAGTGGGGTGATCTCTTCTGGATATATTTTTGCTGGAAGGTAGAAAATAATGAGAGCTTATTCAAAGTTAAATTTTAAATAAGGGTTTTTTAATGGTCTCTATTACAACATCTATCCAACCACTGGAACTTCTCAGACTGGATCCGAAACCAGTATGTACAAGAGCTTAGGGCCTCGTATAGAGGTCCAAAGAGCCTTCTCTCCCTCCGTCTGGACCATTCTTTCCCATTCAAAATCTGTCTTGCACAGCCTAAATCTAATGCAATGAAGTGTTACTTTAAGTTCATACTCACAGGACACAAACAGTCCAATGAGGCCACTACTGTCCTTCTAGAAGCTACAAGGAAAACAAAGTTGGCAAAGCAAGATGAACAGCCTCTTAAAGAAACTATAGTGATGAGAACAACAGACAGTGGTTTGGGAAGGCAGGTGTAAATTTCATTAGCTAACACAAAGCACTTGCTACTTCACACTGTAGCCAACATCTGCCCCCTGTATTCCATTCCTGTCTCTGTCACCTCAGAAATTGTCTTATTATAATTTAATAGAAAAAAGGCTCTAGCTTTTTTCTTCTGGTTTGTTTTTTGTTTTGAAGACAGAGCCTCTCATATAGCCCAGGTGGGCCTCAAACTTATTAGGTAATCGAGGCTGACCTTAAAATCCTGATCCTCCTGCCTCCACATCCACCCCCAGCCAAGTCCTGGGATCACAGGATTATGCCACTATTTCCTGTACCCCAGGCTTTTAAATCTTTTTTTTTTTTTTTTAAGTAGTACTGTGAACTGAACCTATGATTCTAGCGTCTTTAGGAGTCCTCTGTGAACCACAAGGAATACTTCCTCTTCAGGCTTCATTAGAATTTCTATTCAAGAACATCCACACCAAGGAAAACCTCAAGGTAAGTCCAAGCAAGAGCAATCACAGGAACTGCAGAGATGCTCAGAAGTCAGCAGCTTTGCTCGCTCCTCTTCCAGAAGACCCGAGTTTCAGTCCCAGCACCCATGTAAGGTGGCTCACAATCACCTGTAACAGCAGCCTCTGGGGGATCTAGTATCCTCTTCTGGCTTCCTGGAGTGCCCATACACACAAGGCATACACTTCCACACATACGCATATATGTGTAAATAAAAACTAAAAGTCATTTCAGCGTGTCATGCCTGCTGATGCTGCTTACCATCAACTACACTAGGGCTAGGGTTGATGAGTGTCTCCAGCGTGCAGGGGCCCCTCGATGACAAGACAGCTGGGAAACCAGGCACCAAGCAAGCGAAAATCAGCACCTGCTCTTCTGCACAGTTTGTCTGAAGTGCTTGAAGCCACAAAAGAAACAGTCTGATTCCTTCACATCTTATCTAAAAACAAAATTAAAAGCAACAAAAATCAATCATTTAGCACATATTTGTGGAAATGCTTCACAATGTACCATCAATCTCTCTCTTTTTTTTGTTTCTTCAAGACGATTTCTCTGTGTAGCCCTGGCTGTCCTGGACTCACATTGTAGACCAGGCCTGGCTTGAACTCACAGAGATCCACCTGCCTCTGCCTCCCGAGTGCTGGGATTAAAATTGCCACCACATCTGGCTGTACCATCAGTCTTAAGAAGAGAGAGACAGAGATAGAGATAGAGGGGGGTATGGTGGTATAACACTTGTAATTCCAGCACTTGCAAGTCTGAGAAAGGAAAATCTTAAGTTTCAGGCCAGCCTGAGCTTCAAAAAAAGAAAAGGGAAAGGAAGGAGAGAGATAAAGGTGTCATTAAAATACACGGGCTCTTCTTTCAGTGACAAGCAAGGATACAATACAGCACAAAGGCTAAGAGCATGGGTGCTGAAGTGGGGGCCCTGGGTTCAAATTCACCCTCCATGTCTTTCTAGCTGTGATGCATGGAGAATTACTTGACTTCTCTGTGTCTTAGTCGCCCCATCTGTGAAGTGGCAGGGTTAAGAGGGTTAACATGCATAAGGCACAGAAGTTGTGCCTGAATCCTGCAAGGGAGTTAGAGTAATATAAATTAGATTTAGTGAATATCTAGGGGCTTTGGTGCAGTCTCTTGATATGGGCATGAAAACCAACTTGGCTGTGGGCAACTGGCATAGCAGCATATGGACTAAAAACACGGTTTATGGCCTGGCATTGTTTTCAGCTGCTAATAGCCTTATGAAGTGGGCAGAGTCTAGATTAGGCTGAAGCCAGGTGAAACAAGGAGAGACCCTATTTAAGGATGAAGTAGGTGGAGCCCGAGAGTGCCCACGCTACAGACGATGAGATGCAAGGCAAAATGATGGAGAAAAATGTTGGTGGACTGAAAAGCTGATTTCCAACAGAGCTGAAAAATTACGGTCAGCTCTCCCTGAGGCAGAAAGAAGCTGGTGAGCAGAGAAAGCCTCAGCAAAGCAGTAAGAGGCCAAGGATTAAACCCTGTGGCACAGGTTTTGCCTAGAGGGGTTCAACCAGTTCAAACAGTGGCCTGAATGGAACTGTGGCCAGCCTCAAAAACTGAGGCAGAGCGGCAGAGTTGCTGACGGAAACTGAGTAAGTTGGCTTACAAATAGCTAAGGCCTTCCAGAGAGAAGAAAGCCTCAAGCCTCATTTAAGGTGAAGCTGCCATAGCCAATTTACCCTAAAGGACCTACATCTGAGATATTCCTGAATTAAGACTGTTGACTAAGTGCCTTAAAGGATCTACTCCTGAGGTGCTTCTGATGACTGAGGACCTGCCCAAGAGACTGTACCCTTCTAAAAGGTTAGGGTTAGTTTTTAGATAATAGTTGTTATAGTTATTAATAGGTTTAGTTGTTAGGTAATAGGGATTATAGTCATTCTTAGGACTAGTAGTTAGGTAATTGTTTATATTTGTTATAGGGGCATATAGTTATTAATAAATATATATTGGATAATAAAAAAGATTCATCTTCAGGCTCCCACCAAACTATTTTTTTTTTTTTTTGGTTTTTTCGAGACAGGGTTTCTCTGTGTAGCCCTGGCTGTCCTGGACTCACTTTGTAGACCAGGCTGGCCTCGAACTCACAAAGATCCACCTGCCTCTGCCTCCCGAGTGCTGGGATTAAAGGTGTGCGCCACCACCGCCCGGCTCCCACCAAACTATTAATAGTATTTCATCCTGCAAGGGACAGTGTCCCCATAATCAATGCTCAGCTGTCCATGGGAGCAATGGCAGAGACGCTCACTTCCCACATTTACACTATGACAGAACAATTTCAGTCACATAAGCATAATGTTCTTTGGAGTAAATGACATTCTGAAGACTTGGCCGAGTGTCATGGCCTGCGTTCCAGCTTCCTTACCTCGTGTCTATTCTCAGCTCCTTCCCACCCCTTCCCCATGATCTGAACGGTGAACAGCACAACAGAAATAAGTAAACCTCCCTTTTTACTCTACACCCACTCCCATCTCTACCTATTTTCAGAATTCAAAAACACACATTGCTCCTTTTCTGTATTCCTAAACAATAAAAATGATGTCAATAAAAGAAAATACATAGGTAAATGAGATTGAAAAATGTGTTATCAGATGCAAACGGAACACAATGGAGGAGTTCCCATGGCCTTTAATAGCAACCACCCATAATTCAAGTTCCAGAGGATCCAACACCCTCTTCTGACCTCTGCTGGCACAGGTACACATGCAATGCATATACATATATGCAAGCAAACACTCATACACATATAATAAAATAAACAAGTCTAAAAAAATTAAAGAAATATTCCATTATACTTTCAACAAAAAGAATTACCTTAATAGAATTTCCAGTGTGTAGAAGCTTCTTTAAAGTTGAGCCTAGAAGTTTAAAACAATTGATTAGAAATAGAGTATACATGTAAATATTTGAGAATATGAGAATATTTAATACCTATATTTATTTTATTCTATTTTTATGTGTATATATGTGATGTATGTACATGCATGTGTGTCCACGCTTAGTGCAGTTATCCTCAGAGACAGTAGAGAAGATTGGATAGATCCCTGGAACTGCAGTTACAACTAGCTGTTAACCACTGGCTGAGAAAAGACATGTTTAAAGATAGCAATACTTTATTATGAGCCTTGTTAAAATCTTTTTAAAGAGTCCAAATGGCTGATATTCCTACTACAGAGAGATTAGCTCATCCACTTCATTGCTGCTCTATGTACAATAGCTAGGAAATGGAATCAGCCTAGCTGTCCATCAAGTGAAGAATGGATAATAAAAATCTGGTACATATATACATTGGAATCTTATTCGGTTTTAAAGGAAAAAAATTAATTTGCAGGTAAATGAGTGGAACTGGAAAAAATTAGACTGAGTGAGTTACGCAGGCCCAGAAAGAAAAAAAATCTCATGAAATGAGAGGCCCCAGATGGCCCAGACAACACAAGTTTTTGTAGCTCTTCTTGGTTGTCCACCAGAACTAGATGATAAGACCTTGGGTGCAAGAAACAGAGACCTGGAACTGAGCCAGGAACTTCCCCTTGGTGGTTTAGCTTTCAGTGCCACCTGTCTCCTCCTAAGAGTGCTGAGATTACAGACACATGCACTACCAGGTCCGGTTTTTATGTGTGTCCTGTGGGTATGAACTAGAGTGGCTGATCACCCCTTAACCATGGGCACATCTTGTCTGCCAGGTTGGCATTAGAGTGTGTAAGGCTCCCAGTTAGATAAAACTGTTGATACACTTTTCTCTTCCAGGAATCTGCATAATACCTTACGGCACTATGGCTTGCACTGATGGCTGTATCACTGGGGGCCAGGGACTTCTGGAGCCTCTCTTACAAACAATTTACAAGGAGATATTTCACACCTCACATTGGTTTTTTTGTTTGGTATACAATGTCTTCTGAGAGCAGCATTATCCAGCTATGCATGACAGCTCCCTTCTCTTTTCAAAAGCTTGTACTTTTGAGATGTTGACTATATCTCATAGTGTGACATCTCTGAAATATATTAATGGAGGGAAGAGAGATAGCTCAGTGGCTCAGGCTGGCAGCTAACTTGTTATGTAAAGCAGGCTGGTCTTGAACTACAGATAGACCTTCCTTGCTTCCTGAGTGCTGGGATTAAATTATGTGCCACAAATGAAAATCTTTTAAAGATATTTCTAAAATATTTTCCAAGCTAAAACTTCATACAGATGTTTTTAATCTAACTTTAACATTACAAGTTCTTTCCTATTTTTATTTTGTTCTTTTCTTAAAGAAAACAACAAAAACAAAAACAAAATTTGTTCTCTGCCTTCTGTCTCAAACCAGTAAACCGAGCAATAACATATACCATCAGTAGGTCCCCTTTGGTCAAGGGAACAAAGAAAAACTGCCTGGGATGCTGATTTGTAAAGACCATAGCAAAGTGGCCAACAGAGGAGGAAACAGAACTTTCTGGCATTTCTGGATCCACTGCAATACACAGGAACAGTGGTCTACTGAAGGAAGTAAAATTAATCAAAAATTGTTTAAAAATGACTGAAGGACCTAAATAACTATAAAATTACTAGAAGAAAACAGGCAAGTGTGATCGCATACTTTAGGAGATAAAAGCAGGTGGAGTTCTCTGAGTTCCAGACCAGCCTGTCTACACACTTAGACTGGGGGACAGAGGAAAGAAGATTTGAGCAAACACCCGAGATCCTTATGACTTTGTACTAGTAACAGACTCCCTCTCCCACATCCATCTGGGAAGCTAATGGGAACTGATGGCTGCTGGGGAGGTACAGACAGCTTTCTTCAGGGATGTGGGCCCCAAGAGCTCACCCATGCTCCAGTGCATGGTCCTACATTTGCAATTACAAAAGCAGTAAAAAGATTCAGTAAGGCCAGGTGTGGTGGCACATGCCTTTAATCGCAGCACTCAGGAGGCAGAAGCAGGCAGATCTCTGCAAGTGAGTTTGAGGCCAGCCTGGTCTACAAAGTGAGTCCAGGACAGCCAGGGCTACACACAGAGACCCTGTCTCCAAAAAAAAAAAGATTCAATAATACTTTCTTTTTAAGAGAGAGAGTATGCATGAAGTTTGGAGGGAAAAGTGATGGGGCAGGTAAGGGAGGAATTGGAGAGAAGGAAAGGAAAGGGGTAGTAAAAAAAATTTTTTTCCGAGACAGGGTTTCTCTGTGTAGCCCTGGCTGTCCTGGACTCATTTTGTAGACCAGGCTGGCCTCGAACTCACAAAGATCCGCCTGCCTCTGCCTCCCAAGTGCTGGGATTAAAGGAGTGCGCCACCACCACCTGGCTGGGAGTAAATTCGATCCAAACACATTATATACATGCATGAATATTAATATATTTAAAGAGTCCTAGATGAAGCCGGGCAGTGGTGGCGCACGCCTTTAATCCCAGCACTTGGGAGG
>CAJQZJ010032307.1:1195034-1215973 GCA_907164525.1 Lophiomys imhausi
CGCACGCCTTTAATCCCAGCACTTGGGAGGCAGAGGCAGGCGGATCTCTGTGATTCGAGGCCAGCCTGGTCTACAAAGCAAGTCCAGGACAGCCAGGGCTGTTACACAGAGAAACACTGTCTCGAAACCCCCCCCCCAAAAAAATTGCATTCTCTACTTTTAGCCGGGCGGTGGTGGCGCACGCCTTTAATCCCAGCACTTGGGAGGCAGAGGCAGGCGGATCTCTGTGAGTTCGAGGCCAGCCTGGTCTACAAAGTGAGTCTAGGACAGCCAGAGCTGTTATACAGAGAAACCCTGTCTCGAAAAACCAAAAAAAAAAAAAAAGGCAAACTGGATTTCTTCAAAATTAAAAACATTATTCTTCAAAACAGTAAAATATAGAGAAAATATTTCCAAGGCATACATCTGTTAAGACTTCTATCCAAAATATTGGACTGACCAAAATCAAAAGTAAGAAAATAAAACGTAACTTTTATTTATTTTTGTTGTTGTTTTTCATGACAGGGTTTCTCTGTGTATCTCTGGCTGTCCTGGATTCACTCTGTAGACAAGGCTAGCCTGTAACTCACAGAGATCTGTCTGCCTCTGACTCCCAAGTGCTGGGATTAAAGGTGTATGCCACCATGTCCAGCACCCTGAAATATACATGTTACCACAGATACACAGAATCACATGAAAAGGAGTTCAAGACCATGAATGAATGAGATAGCACAACTAGCTGGGAGGTGGCAGCACACACCTTTAATCCCAGCACTCACCAGCAAAGGCAGGTGGATCTGTAAGAGTTTGAGGCTAGCCTGGTCTACAGAGAGTTCCAGGACAGAGAGGGCTACACACAGAGAAACTCTGTCTGGGGGTGGGCAGAGAGAGAGAGAGAGAGAGAGAGACCAAAAAACTAAACAGTGACCATAATAATTGCTGTTAAGTGGACTGTGCCATGGCTGAGGACATAAAATACAGCCACTCTGTAAAACAGCTTACCAGGTAAGTACACTCTACAGGAGAGAGGAAAGCACATGTCCACATAAAGACCTGTACATAATGTCTAAGTAGGTTTGTGCAGAACAGCCAAATATGAGAATCAACTGAACACTATCAACAAGAAAATGAATCAACAGATGCTGGCTAAGCCATACAAGAGAATACAATTTTACTCAGAAATAAAAAGGAAAGAACTATTAGAACATACCATATAGATGAATCTCAAAATAATAAAAATAATTACAGCATAAAAGATGCTGTGCTGGCTAGTTTTATGTCAACTTGATACAAGCTACTGTCATCTGAAAGAAAGGAACCTCAATTTAGAAAAAATATCTCTATAACCTCAGGCCATAGGCAAGCATATAGAGGATTTTCTTAACTGGTGATTTAGGTGGGAGGGCCCGACACATTTATGGGTGTTAACACTCCGGGCTGATGGGCCCTGTGTTCCGTAAGAAAGCAAGCTGAGCAAGCCATGAAGACCAAGCCAGTAAGCATCAGCTCTTGCCTCCAGGTTCCTCCCAGTTTGAGTTCCTGCCCGGGCTTCCCTCAGTGGACTGTGATACAAGATAAATAAACCAAATAGCCGCTTTCCTCTACAGGTTGCTTTTGGTCAATGTTTCATCACAGCAACCAAGACAAATTGCTAAACAAACAGACAAGAACACTGCTATATGATTCTCTCTAAACAAGACTCTAGAACATGCAAATGCAGACTAGTTTCTTTTGATTTGAAGAAGCCCAACTTATCAATTTTTTTCTTTTATGGATTTTATTTTCAGTGTCATATCTAATGGATCTAGAGAAAATATACTAGTGGCTGGGGCTGAGGTAGGAAAGAAAGGAACAAAGGGATTACTAAAGAGAATGGGGAAATTTTTAGGGTGATACTGGAGTCATGATATTTTATATATAGTTTATTCCACCTCCAATAAAGCTGTTTTCTAAAACAATAAAAATAAAAATCAGAACAGTGGCCTAGAAATGACTAGATGAGAGGCTGGAAGGATGGAGGTTTGTGATCAGACAGATATCCATATGATAACAAAGAGCAGGAAGCCACTTGGGGATGGAGAACAGGAACAATAAGCTTATGGGTAACAAGGAGAAGGACCAGGAGAAAACAGGCCATGAAAAAAGGAGATGAAACAATTAAAAAAAAAAAAAAAAAGGAGATGAGACAACATGGCACCTAGCTGGCACAGTCGAAGGAGAGGGGTGCTGAATCATTTCTGGAATTAGCACTAAATAAAGATCATGACCTCATCTCCATGTTCCTGAGGACACGGAGGAGTCTCCAAGAAAAGCAAGGTTTCAGATGACCAAGGAAGTGAAAGAAAGCTGTATGTTTGCTGCTTAGGCAAAAGAAGTAGTTCCAGCTCACAGGTGCATGAGTTCCAGGCATTCTTCCACGGCCTTAGACAAGTGAGGCCCTATGGTTGGCTCATCCTGACCATGAGGCACTTGTGAGAGTCCTAGCGTCAAGAGTACAGAAGGCCCAGCCCTGAGGGAAGAGTGGGAAATGGGATGGACAGACAAGGTAAACAGGAAAGGTCCTCCAATTCAAGCTCCTCAGAGGTGGGACCAGTGAGTAAGAACTCTGAGGAAAGATTTGTTATGTTCACATGTTCCACAATGTGGAACACACTGCTAGGCCCACGTGTAAACCCAGGGACAGTGCTGAAAAGTGAAAAACTGTATTTCAGTTTACTTATGCACTTGGTTTTTATACTATAGAAGAGAAACAGGTTGAATAAATTAGAGTTAGTAATGACAATGACATATATATATAATACATAACCAAATACTGCATGGTGATGAGTTTTGTTTTGTTCTTTTTTAATTTTCACCAAGTCCTAACCCTTTAGGCTGAAAGACTGCTTTTTTCTAGCACTTTTGCTAGAAAACATCTCTAAGTACAGCTTTTCAGCCATTAAACAAACAGGCACAACTGTACTGTGAACCAGGTTGGAAACCTACTCTGTGGATGCTCACGAACAGGAACCCTGTTCAGAAGACACTCACAGAGCCTTAGTCCTGCGATGATGTCCCACGGGCACACAAGGAAGCAGTGCAGCCTGTTCTGGCTTCAGACATGCCTGCTTTGCTGTCATCATCATTTCTGACACCATTCTCCGCCCTCTCTCATTTACTGTCAAACAGTTGCTTCAGCCACTGTAATTTAAGAGCTTAAAACTGACTACAGGAAAAGCTTCAACACTTTTGCATTCGCTATCAGTCACAGAACTTTCCAAAGAGTTCAGTCACGGGTTAGCGTCACTTAGCAGGGCCTCTATTGCTGCCGACCACCGTGGGCGGGGGTCGTAGCTTTCCGATCCAAGGCTCGAGAAGATTTCCAGGTAGGGGCGGATTTGGCGTGACAGACAACACGACACACAAGAGGTTCTGTGCTGCTGTAAAGTTTTACTTTTTCAAAGCAGAATTTATACAGTAAAACCAGGAACCATAAGATTGGTCATCAGCCAAAAAGCAGAAACAGAATTTTACCAAGAATAGGATATGTACATTCAAGATGTTTTTGATTTTAACTAGATGATCTATTGCAGTGACCCAGAGTTGACCGGCTGGCACTAGCTAGCGGTCATCTGTGACAGATAACCACAAAATTTTTCATCAGCATATTATGTTTCTTTTATCAGATACCCTGGAGGCATATAGTGTAAAACTTTAACAATGGGGGGAGGTAGCAATCTATCATACCAGGGATCGTTGAACAGCATCAACTCCTTTGCAAACTGGCTGGGCCCAGTCCCAGCCCCACTTTCTCAACTGCTCCTGGCACCAAGGCTGTCCTTTGTGTTTGTTGACTGCATTCAGCACCTGGCTGAGTAAGTTCTCCTTTTCTGACTCAGTGAGAGTGCACCAAGGAGGTCGGGAGCGCTTTATTCTTTCCCATTGTCCCAGCCTTCGGTAGGGAGTAATTTTGTCATTGTGCTGTACCCACCTAACCATGTCCCTATCATAGACTCCTGTATAGGGCAGCACTGGAGGAGAGGTGGTTGGCGCAGGCCATGGCTCAGGGCCAGGCTGTGGGTTCACAGGAGGGACAAACCATTTTCCTTTGATCAGATATGTAGGCCTAGTTCCTCTAGCAATCAGTTTCATGGGAACACCAGGTACATAGAATTTATTGTTTTTGTTTTCCATGTTTCGCCAAACCCTATGAACTCTATTCCTTAGCTCTAATTCCTTATCCTGCAATTGGCCTAGGGCCTCATGTACCAGCAAACTAGAATCATTTTGCATCAAATGTATTAACTCCTGAATAGGCTCATTCACATAAGAGTCATTTAAAGACATATTTCGAATTGCCTCGCCGAGCTCCAACTCAATGATCTGTATTTTCTCTGAAACTTGGGAACTTTCAGGGATATCTAATTTCTCTTTCTCTTGAAGTGTACTCAGCGCCATCAGCTCTGGGGCAGCTACCACATTTTTCCCCGCGTCCTTGTCACGCATTCCAATTCTAGGAACTCCTGTGTAAATGATAAGATATAGCAAGCAGCCAAAAGTGAAACCAAGTCCACCGAACATCCCCAACCGCTTTGGCTCCCCGGGGGACCTGAATATTCGCCTCCACAAATCTCCAGGCCTCAGCCCATCACCCCATTTGGCCAGTGGGTCATCCCTCAAGGCTCGCATAAGCCCCGAGGCACCACCCAGCCGTACAACACGCATGCTTGTCACACAGCGGTCGTAGCCTGCACTGCTGGCGAGGCGGGTGTGGCACTCTATAAACATGAAATAATGGACCCATGTTTACTTCATACTGCAAAACACAGAATTGAAATATGTTTCCTACTTCACTGATTTTACAGTAAAAAGCTAGCCTTAAGTTGCATTTATTTGTGTATTTGTGTGTGTGAGTGTGTGTGTAGGTCAGAGAACAACTTTTCAGTTTTCTCTCTGTGGGTCCCAGGGGTTAAATTCAGACCATCTATCTGGCAAACACCTTTATCAGCTGAGCCATCTCTCTGCCCTTCCAATAAAAATAAATTAAAAGGTAAAACCCAGAACAAGGACAAACTGCAAACTACTGCTTCTCTTTAAGAACTGTTCTAAGAGAAACAATATCTCTGGTTCCTGCAGGCAAACGAAATGACAGGGCGAGAAACAGACATAGCATGGTGGCACTGATGTTCCCACTGCCTTCTCCTGATAAAGTGTGGCTTCTCTGGTAGACTGGAGAGCCTGCAGTGGAGGTTGTCTTTATTTTAGGTTTTCTGTGTAATGAGTTGTCAGTTCTGGCATGAGACAGTGTGCTTCACTGGGCTACCCCACCAGGTTCTAGTCCAATTTCTGTACAGCAGCAGTCTTCCACTGGCAAGAATGTCAGACACTGTTGAGAACCCAGAGGCAGCAAGGAGACACAGTTCTCAAGTCAAGGGGCTGTGTGTTCGTGGCATACCTAACTCTCGGCAGACAGCTGAGCTCTCACTTACAATTTCAGTTTCTAGTGTTAACTCAGTCAAGACCTCAAGTGATAACTGCTTATTACCAAGTAATTCAAGTAAACTAGAAAGGATGCCAGAGGCATAAGACACACAAAATAAATGTATATAAAGACAAACTAAAAACCTCTTAACAACAATCCTAAGATCCAAAAGGCTATGAAAAGCAAGCCCCTCCTCTATGGAGCAATAGTGAATAGTCTTCTATCTGAACATTATGCCCACATCAGACCAGGGCTACTTGGGACATGGTTACTCCATAATCAGTAACATTCAGGGTTTTTTTTTTTTAATGTTTATTTATTACTTCAAGTTACATCTCCATCATAGTGCCCTCATTCCACTCCTCCCAGTTTCACCCTCCTACTCTCTCCTTCCTCTCCCAACCATCCCACTCCTCCGATGTGGAGTGTCCCTACATATCAGCCCCTCTCAGTTCAACAGTCATATGAGGGCTAAGAGCTTCCTCTTGCACTGGGGGCCTACATGGTAGCACCCCTAGGGCAATTGTCCCATTAATAGGTAACAAAGTCTACGTTTCTGATCTTTTTGGTGTATTGGTTGTAGGATAGCTATCCTGTACTATAGGGCTAAAATCCAATTATAAGTGAGTAGACACCATAATTTATAAAGAACTCAAGAAATTAAACACCAAGAAACCAAATAATCCAATCAAAAAAATGGGAAACAGGTAAACCGAGAATTCACAAAAGAGGAATCTCTAATGGCAGTGAGACATTTGAAGAAATACTCAACATCTTTAATCATCAGAGAAATGCAACTCAAGACAACTCTGAGATTCCATCTCACACCTGTCAGAATGGCTAAGATCAAAAGCTCAAATGACAGCACTTGCTGGCGAGGGTGTGGAGAAAGGGGAACATTCAGGTTTTAAACTGCAAAACTAATAGGTCACTTTGTTAGGCTGTTGCCTAGACCCTTGAGGTGTTAAACAGACATTAAGTTCTATGGATGTTCTCAGTTATTTGTATCATACAGCAATACACACACTGTCAATCTAATCTTCAAAATAAGGGACTAGAAAGAGGGCTTAGCAGTTCCGAGTACTTACTGCTCTTGTGAACACTGGTCTGTTCACAATCACCTGTAATTCCAGTTTCAGATCTGACTCCTTCTTCTGGCACCCATATGCACATGTACACACACACACACACACACACACACACACACAACTAAACATAAAATAAATCTTCACAATTGAAAACATGTCTGATTCCAAAGTATACCTACCCTAAAGATCACGGTAAGACTGAAGTGGACCTCTACATATGCTAGTCGGTATCTACTAGATTTGATTAATACTTTAAAAACTCTCCTTGCCTCAAGCATTAGGTACATAAGCATCAATGATAAGTAAGAACACATAAATGATTGTTCCTCAACAATCTGACTACTACACAGACAGCTTCACATGCCCCACATAAGTAAGATCACAGTGACTATAATGGCTCAGAACATTGGGATTTTGCAATCCCAGATCAGGAAGTCTGAAGCCTCTGGTCATTCTTGACTAGATTTTACCAAACTGGGTATGGAGCAAATTGTGCCAGCCATTTTAACTCACTTTCATGACATTAGACAAAATGAAAGAACACTGCATACAAATCCATAAAGGATTTGTAAAGTTCCACAACCCAATGCAAATTAATCTTCAGAGTTCTGGGACATTTTATTCACACTAGGTGAGCCCACTCCAGACAGTCTGAAGTGCTATCTGGAAAAAATGGTCTTCATATAAATGCTGTAAACCAAATTAGAGATGATTCTACCTGAATAGCCAAGAATGTTGTACACAGTTACTTCTCATTACCACACCAAAAAAACCTCACAAATCCCCAGGATGCCTCTTTAACTGATCCTTTGCATTTTTAAAAAATGTTTCCTTACTTTAAATATATAATCACAAAGCTTCAATTATGTAGAAATGCTAGAGCAAACTTGCTCAGATTTAAAGAAAAACTTTCTTTGCTTATTTAAAAGATTTAAAGATTAAGATGCTCTCTCAGAATAATGATTCAGTCACTGAGTTCCATGGGTGTGTATATAATATACATACTTTACCTTCTTTAAATTTAAATTTTTAACACAAAACTTGATTTCAGTTTCTGTATGGGTTTATTATCTGTTTTCACAGAAACAATGATAAATTAAATTTAGAACTCTAAACTTTAGAAAATGTACTGATCTCCATCTTTCTTCAGGTTCTTTGACTTTGTGCATGCTGCCCTCCCACCCAGGACAACCCTCCAGACCAGTGCTTCTCAGCTTAATGTGCACAGAGATTCTTTCGCGTCCCTTGTTAAGAGACCACCATGTTCAGAAGGTCAGACTATAGCCTGAGTTGTGCATCTTTAACGTGCTGCAGGGGTGTGAGGGGGAGCATGTGCTTACAACTCAAAGGGCACATTTAGAGTAAGAGAGATATTTAAACTTTTACAATTTTATTCATTGAGAAATTAATACATCTATACAATCTCCTTTGATCATATCCATCTCCCACGCCCTGCTCCAACTCCTGCTTGACCCCCTCCCAAATTCATGTCTTTTGTTCTTTTTTTTTTAACCCTTCCTCCATCCAGTCAAGAATGTTAACAGGCTCGATCTTGGGCAGGTCTTGGGCCAGCATCGTCAGCCACTGTGAGTTCATGAGTACAATAGTTCCTAAGGTAATTCCTGGGCCTTTGATGTAGGACATGAGAGAGATGATCCATCGGGCTGAGCACTCCAGTCACTTATTCTCTGCACCTGATCAGTTGTGGTGAGAGAAATTTTCCTACAAAGTCCAAGTTGGATCTGACTTTAATTACCATGCCTTTATTTCTTTCGATAAGTTATCTTGATGGTGTTACCACATAAAGCATTGCTGAAACCTCAATTGGTAGAAATCCAGATCACTAATACATTGTTTGCTTTCATCTTACCTATACTCTGGTAATGCCATCGAAAGAAAATTCGTTCAGGTAGAAACTGCAGTATTTTCTACAAAATAAAAAAAAAAGATAAAAATGAAACTAAATGACAAATGAAATACATTTCTGTGACAGGACCATATTATTCACCTCCCACAACAAATAAATAAATGTTAACTTAAATATATATATACATGTATACATATATTTATTAAAAATTTTATAAAATTAATGTCTACAAGTAGGTCTTAAGATTGTACTTATGAAGTTGGGTATGGCAGCACACGCCTTTAATCCCAGCACTCTTGATACAGAGACAGACAGGTCTCTGTGAATTTGAGGCCAGACTGGTCTGTCTACAAAGCGAGTTCCCGGACAGTCAGAGCAGTTATACAGAGACACCCTGTTTCAAAAAACAAAAGAAAATAAAAAACAAAGAAAAACTGTACTCATGAAAGTACCCATTAGTGGGTAATAACAAATTTCTGAAGCACAAGAAGACTGGGGTAATAAAATTTGCCCTCACTACCAAAAACTGGCTTCTGGGGGAGGGAGAGTTAACCTCTTCAGGGATACGCCCCTGGAGGACTGCCTATGCTCCAACAGATGGTCCACACCCATGCACATATAAAAAGCACTAATGACTCATGGTTTTAAAAACAGAGCACATCAAGTTGTATGGGGAAAGTGTGCAGGAGGGAGAAGGAAGGAATTAGAGGGGAGTTTGAAGGGGGTAGACTTAATTAAAATGCATTATATTCATGTATGAAATTCTCAAACAATTTTTTAAAGATTTTACTATGCTTGCAAAAAAAAATCCAAAAGGTTGATGAGAATGACCCCCCCCACACACACACACACACTCTAGAACACATTCTGGTAAATTATAGTTAGATTATAAGATTCCTTTTATTTTATTTTATTTTATTTTTTGAGACAGGGTTTCTCTGTGTATCCTTGGCTATCCTGGACTCACTCTGTAGACCAGACTGGCCTTTAACTCACAGAGATCCACCTGCCTCTGCCTCTCAAGTGCTGGGATTAAAGGTGTGTGCCACCAAGCCCAGCAATTAGCTGTGAACTGCCATGTGGGTGCTGGGATTTGAACTGAGGTCCTTTGGAAGAACAGCCAGTGCTCTTAACGACCAAGCCATCTCTCCAGCCCCAGATTCCTTTTATTTTTAATATAACTCCTTTTATTTTTAATATAACTACTTAAAATATTCATTATATTTTTATGGGGGGGCCAGAGGACAACTTGTGAGAGTCAGTTTTCTCATTACACATGTGGGTAACAGATTGGAGAGAGACATCAGACTGACAGTGAGTACCTTTACCCATTAAGCCATTTCACTGGCCCAGCGACTACCTTTTTTTTAAATGTAAAACAAAATCAAGTGGTCAAAATATATCTCTTGGCATTAATAATACATTACAATACCACTGTGGGATGAAAATCACTATTCTTGCATCCTGCAGATGCACGAGTCTATACTCCCAGCAATCCTACAGGGATCCAAGAGGCAGACGGGAGAAGATCTGGAAGTTAGCTTGCTGTAAGCAGTGGCAAACAACAGGGGAGCCTGCCCCAAACTAGGTGGAAAGGAAAAACCAACAACTGTCCTTTGACCTCCAAGTGCACACCATGTGACCTGTAGTCACACACACAGGTATGTACAAATGAACATACACACACACACACATACAGACACACACAGGCATGTACAAATGAACATACACACACATACATACAGACACACACATACTCATAATTTTTTTTCTTTTTTAGACAGTGTTTCTCTATGTGGCCCTGGCTGTCGTAGAATCCACTATGCAGATCAGGCTGACCTTGAATTCACAGAGATCCACCTGCCTGTGTCTCCTGAGTGCTGGGATTAAAGGTGTAGGCCACTATGCACACCTTTTTAAAACATTACTTTTAAAAAGGCAATCAGAAGACGTGAAGCTCAGATGAAACTGAGCCACATCCAGTTTATCTCTTCATGTACTGACTATGGTGTCAGGAACCTAAATGAGGGCCTCACAGTTGCTATACAAGTGCTCTACCACTGAGTTACAACTCATCCCAAAAAAAAAAAAGAAAAAATCAGTTATCTGCACGCTAGATCCCTAAACTGTGGGGTGCAACTCCAAATATAATCACCAAACAGTGTAGGAGTCACAAAAAAAGTTGGCAACAGTACAAGGTTTCTAAACATGCAACAACTAAAAATTAATCCAAAGTCAAACATGTAATGAATCCAAGGTATTCCTAGCAGTGCTTGACTGCACAGCACTGCACAACTTCACTGCAGCCACGGTTCTACACACACAGCACACATACTCTACACTTTGCGTGCAATGCCAGCAAGTGCTACCTGAAACACCACAGCTCAGATCTGAGACTATTGTACGTTATGAATTATAGTGTTTTACCAAACGCACAACATTTTCTGATCATATAGGAACATAATGGTTTAATTATGGACAACAAAGACTTTCACTATTTACCTACAAACATTCCTCAGAAGTATTAATTAGTATAATCTTTGGTTTGCATTGCATTGGTGTGCTTAATTCTTAAAACTGTTGGTTGAGTTGGTAATGCAAAAATCATTAAATGAATTTTGGCACAAGATTAGGACAGAATTTCTAGCAATTTCTAAAATGGCCTTAATGTCACTTTATCCTATGCATTTGTGCAGAGTGGCATTCTCAGCATTGACAATCATAAAATAAAAATACTGATCAACTGAAAACCTCTGAAGACATTCTATGCCTTACTTCAATATGCAGCTAAGATCTAATTCTTAAGGTAAAACTAAAGAAGCACATCTACTCATTAGTATGCAAATTTGATTTGACCTTTGATAAATGGTAAAGTTATATGCATATCAAAGAATTACTTTTAAATAAGTTTCTTTGTGATTTATTATCAATAAATGTTTGATTTGGATACTTAGTTTATATCTATATACCCAGGGTGGAGTAAAACCCAGGTTTGTTTTATAAGTGGGACGTGGTTGTGCACACCTTTAATTCCAGCACTCGGGAGGCAGAGGCAGGCGGATCTCTCTGAGTTCAAGGCTAGCCTGGTCTACAGAGTGAGTTCCAAGATAGCCAGGACTACACAGAGAAATCCTGTCTTAAAAAAAAAAAAGATTCAAGGTGGATCTTGTCTTGATCTAGATAAACATCTGGCATGTCCACTGCTCTCCAGACTTTTTAACTTCTAGCAGAAACCAAACTGGCACTGAGTCATAATTTTCAGTTTCCAAAACACATACTGATATTCCTCAGGTGGTTTTCTTTTATTAGTATATAACAAAGAATAGTACCTTTTAATATAATAAAACAAATGCATCAAATAGATATGCATAAAGATGCTTCCATATCATACAAGCCTGCCAGAAATCCATCTCCAATTCACTTAAGATCAGGTCAGGACAATCATCGTTGCTTCTCAAAATTATTCAGATTTATAAAATGTTATATTTTAAGGATATTAAGGAATAAACTCTGAGTTTTACATATGAAACACCATGTCTAATGCATGAGGTAAAAATATTTCTAAAAAGACCTGTGAGATGGACTAATGGATAATTTCACTTGCCACCACGCCTAACAGCCTGAGTTCAATCCCCAGGATCTACATGGTGGAAGGAAGTATGAACTTCCACACGCTGTTCTCTGACCATCACATGTTCTCCATGGTACCTGCATTCACACATACACTTGCATATATGTACACACACATATATAAACAATGTAATTGCTTAAAAAAAGAATATTCACCAAATGACAGAATTTGATACAATACAGAGACTGAAGAGTACCCATACTGATGCTTCTTTCTGTACACTAATATTGTAATGGCTGTTGCTTATGGATTAAATCCTGTGAGGGTCAATAAATATAAAGTCAAACACAACTATCTAGTCTAAATGCTAAGCCTGTGCCTCAGAATCCCAGATGAAGCCTACCTTTGCTGAGGCAAATGCAATCTGGCATTTCTTATACTCTAGCTGATCGTCTAAGCTGCACTGCTGTGAATGCCACATAAGCTATTGACATCTTGTTTGTAGTTTTACTGGAGAATAAAATAAAAAAATTTTTTTCAAGAAAGCCACACGGTGTGAATAAATATTATTTTTCTGGAAAGCACATAACTCTGTTTAATGCTCAGTGCTCAGCTGCATCTATATGGTAATCCATTACAGCACACTCAAAATCGAAATTAGGTATTACTACCGATCAGCACATCAGGGAATCTGTCGTTCTTTTAACTGATTATCCACAGCTACTTTTTCTTCAGAACCTACTGCATGACCAAGAATAATATGAAACATAAGTTGGAGTTTATACAAGATGCTACAGTGAACTTAAAAACTACCTGTCTTTATTTAACCTAGATGGGAAACTTTTGTTCCCAAATTATTACCAGATGACTACAGCATACCCAAGTCATTCACACTTGATTTCAAGTCTACATGGAAAGTAGAGCAGCAAAGAATAAAGAAGACATTACATACTAATGCATACCAGTTAATCTACCTGAACACAACACCCAACTAAACCTGTTCAGTGTTAGAAGAGAGAGCTGGGGAGAAACCCTTTCTCAAACTAGCTGTCGGGTACGATGGTGTACATAAAGATGCTGCCCTGGGACAGAAGATTTCATTTAAAAGGGCAGATGTTCTTGCTTCTTGACCTTGGAAGTAGCAAATGTGCAGAAAACTTAGAATTGTGAGTCCCTCCAGGAGAACATTCTGCAGGTGTCCCAACTACACAACCAGTCTGGATTCCATGTGCATAGAGCCCACAGATGCACCACACATGCTTCCATGTCAACCTATAGGACACAACATTTTTGCTACCGTATGGTGGATTCTTACCACTTACTTAAAATAACTCAACTCTGAGGTATACAGAATATTTTCACTGGTGGTCAACACTTGTTTAGAACTTTTAAATCCAATGAGACAGAGTTAAAATGAACAGATAATGTTAAAAATAAAATGAATTTTATTTTTAAAAATGCTGTTTACTTATACAGAAATCCCTTTTACTATATGATACTTCTCGATATCTTATATTTTTGGTTGTGAGCCTAGCCTTTAACGGCTGAGCCATCTCTCCAGCCCAGTTCTCGATCTCTTAACATGCTGTTATGGAGTAAGGAAAACACAGCTCCATACTGTCATATCCTTATTGGTTTACTATAAACACCAAACTCAAATTTCACCTCCTCAAATGAGACCACTTCAAAAAGACCCTCTACCTCTTCTTCTCAGTTGGACAGGTATAAGGCCCACTCTGATATTACAACTGGATTCCCTGGGAGAAAGGACCCACATTTTAGTGATACATTTAGTATTCCCAGCATCACGACCAGTGCCTGGCATATATTTCCTAATAAGCATTGGCACAAACAAATAGATCAGTGAAAAAAAAAAATCACAAAAAGAAATCCATAGAATTCTAGTTTTAGCACACACACACACACACACACACACAGAGGCAAAGAAAAAAACACTACTAACATGGTAGGGTGGTGGCCAGGCAGTGGTGGCACACACCTTTAATTCCAGCACTTGGGAAGCAGAAACAATGAATTCAATAAATGGATCACTCAAAGGGCATAGGTTTAAATTACCCCCTTTTAATTAATTAATTAATATTCTTGTTAAGTATACATTCTGTGCCATGTACCATGTGAGAGACCAGAGACAGACAAAGAAGACCGTCCCTGCCTTGACAGCTATAATCTAAGGGGGAAAGACAGAAATGCCTTTGAACAGAATCCTGAAGGAGAAAACAAAGGGGTGAGTCTACAGGAGAAGGGAATTTCAGGAAGACTAAACAGTGCCCACCTAACCTCCAGAAAGCTTTTCTGCTGGTCTGAGAAATTCCAAGAGGTTGTCAATGGGGGCAAAAAATAAAACAGGTGACAGGAATGAGGAGGCAGCGATCAGACGAAGAGAGCCCTTGGAGGAGCACGGGGAGTGCAATCATAGTCCTGCAGGCAATGGGACTGGAACTGCTTTACAGGAGAGCACCAGAGAGGGCAAGGGAAAGACTAGAAGATTGCTGCTACAGATCAGTTAGTCACATACTCCAGTGGACAGCAAGAGGCTCTGCAGGAAGGCCAAGCCAGCAACCAGCACAAATTATGCAGGACCACAAACAAAACATGTAGACATTCCTACTCGGCTCTAATATATAAGTTTTAAAATCTTTCATCATTTATTAACTAAGCAACATCTGAAGCTTTGGAAGTAGATATGACACATTTCACAAGTATATCTTTTCACTTGAATTAGACGGCTCACAAATCCTCAAGTTAGTAGCATGAAATTCCTGTATAAGATATGGGCTTTGCCCTGAAGAAAGGTCAGCTCTAAGACAGGGTCTTATTGGCACACATGAGACTCACCTCGCAGGTGTCAGCCATGGCCACAGCCACGTTAGTCTCCATTTCACGAAGCCTTTTGCTTCTTAGCTAAAAACTACCACATCTCTCACTCTCTTCTACCTTTGTACTAGCATAACTAATTGGCTATCATTTCTGTGCCATTTTTTTTTTAATTTTAAAAAATTCACTTTGAGAAAGCCTGCATAAGCAATGAGAGAAAAATAAAAAAGCCAGCATGAAATGTTGTAATGTGGTTCCTGCCACCCTAGAAATTTAAGATTTGTTTCCCTCAGCGAGGCTAGAGAATAGCACAGTCCTGCAGGCTAGCTTGGGACGAGATGCGCTGTCAATGCCCCAGGTCTGCAGGACCAGCTGCAGGGAAGGAAAGGAAAGCTTCAGTCAGCTCTCCTTCCTACCCAGTGTTACACGCACATCAGACACCAGGTGTCACTCTCTGACAGCCACCGCGCTTTACAACTACCAAAACAAGCGAGAAAAAAAATCTACAAGTCCACAAGCATCTGTACAAGTTTCTTCTAAGCGAATATAAAAAAGAAGGCAATTCATACAAACTGGGTCTCAGCCTTAGTGTGAGACGCCGTGCTCTGCTTACACAGCGGGCTCACATGTTATTGTGAATGTCCTCTCATTAAGTCTTGATGTGCTTTCTTCCATTACCTTGAAAGGATTCATGTCCTTGAGGGTGTCAGCTACCACAGGTCAGCCGCTACCACGATGGGGTGGGTAGGGCACCTGTGCTACAGCAGATAATCAATCAGAAGAATGTAATTTCAGACTTCCACAAACATCTTGTCTCCAAGTTCCCTTCCTCCAAGGTGAACTGAGTAATTCAGTATACTCTTGGGCCAATCCCAAGTTTCTCACCTCTAGGTCCCAATTCATACGGAAGACTACAGTCCTGAAACATGGCAGTTACTTTATCCACTTCACTTCACTTCAGACACCAGTGCTCTAATTCAAATTATTATTACACCACAATATAAGCAAAGTGTGCCCAGAATAAGCTAAACATTTATACTCTTTTTCTACCTTCCAGTTTGTTGAGTTCATGAACAAAAACAGACATCAGAATAACTATGTTACAAAAAGGAAGGAAGGGAGGGAGGGAGGGAGGGAGGGAGGGAGGGAGGGAGGGAAAGAGAAAGAAAAAGATCTGGGTCCTATGTTTTAACATGTCCCCAGTATCCAGTAAATTCAAACACCAAGCAGAGGTTACAGCAATGAAATCAACATTCAAGCTACCGGGTGCTATTCAAGTCCAAAGCAGTGTTAGGGGAACGAAAGCCAGCCTTTGGTTTCACCTTACCAAGCGGGGACAAGTCATGTGGCTGCTATCAGGAAAATCTCCTTCCCTCCCTTGAGGAACTATCAGAGGCGAACTAAACCCACTAGCTCTACAAGCTCCCCTTGAGCAATGAGAAGAAGCCCAGCATGGAAATTTGCCAAAGTAGGACAGAAAACCCACTGCAGCCCTAGGCTCACCACTGGTCACACAGTGACTTCTAAACACAGCTCTATGGACAAGGCTTTGCAAATGTAGAGCTCACCTAGGTTCCAGCGTCCCCACAATCTGTGAGCTGGAAGAGAATGCGCTCATGTCACCCTGAGACCTGAAGGAAAAGCTGACCCCATAGTGCCTGGGGTTCCTCTGTGTGCCCTTCATGAAGCCCAGGTGTCACTGCGCCCCCTGTGCCGCTTACCTGTTACAGTTTACCTCTCCCTTCCGTGCTTCCCAGACCAGGACCCCCTCCACCAAAGGAGTGACAGAGGAGAAGCACAGAGTCCCATCCTGGAATGACAGTTTGCATCGTTTAGCTTGGGGTGGGGGTGAGGGGTGAAAGGGGCTGGAGGGTAATTTGATTTGCTGTTTTATTAATGTCATTTTCATCTCAAAGCAAGCATGAGAACAAAAGAATAAAATTTGCATGGCTTTTCAATTTCATGTTTACAGAAAGCTGCTTTGAAGCAATGTTTCCTTGTTCTGTGGAAGTCAAGCAATGCCCAGGCCACAGCCAAGGCATGTTGGGACTAACAGAAACCTACAAAATATACTACAGTAAAACCCTACTTCTTGGAAGTCCCCACACGACAAGGACAGACCTACAGTAAGGTGAAAATCTAACCCTGTGTTTAATGAAGAGGAATGACCTTTCAGGTGAAGTAACTTGGAGACTCCACAACTTCTCCATTACACATATACATACATGCAGAAGAACACTCATACACATAAATAAAATAAATTTAAAAGGCAAAAACAGAGTCCAATCATTTTAAATTTTAGAACAAAATGAAAGAATAAAACTAAAACCCATACTAAAAAGGGACTTTTGTAGTACTTGTTTGGACACTTCAAACAAGCTGCAGGTACAGTTCCCTGGTTAACAGACCTGTAAGAGACTTCTAGGCCTGGAAGCCAAAGCAAAGAAGGACCTCTCTCAGGGTCACCAGCTTACTGCTGCCAGAGCCAACCCAGAACAAGGCATCTCTGACCCTTGTCTCTTTTATCTAGCAAGTTCTAAGGGGGGTGGCGGGGGGCGGGGGCGGGGGGGGGTGTGCTATTAACACAAAAGCACCAAATAGCTACAATGGAGAATGGTTGTGAATTTAAGAGACTTTAATCCCACAATAAATATTAATAAGTACAAATCACTGTAAGGGATGCAAAGAATTGTAAGTAATGGCTGCTGGGCCAGGGAACTTTATGGTCTCATTAAGAGGTTAAGGCATAGCCGCATTAAAGGATAACAGACAAGTTCACCAGAAGAATGAGCACACTCCCCACCCCTTACACCAGCAACACCTGCCAGAAGAATTCAGTGAGTCTGAACAGTGCAAGAAAGAGTGGCGGGAAGAAAAGCCCCTGCAAAGAAAGGCACATGTCTAACAGAGGAGAAACAGCAAAAAGTACATGGCAAAGTACACTGGAGCCGAAGGAGCCCTTCTTCAGAGAAGGACAACAGCAAGTGTGGAGGAAAGCGCCACTGAACCCAGGGATGAAGGACTCTGAAGGGCAGCCCAGCAAGGCCTCACTTTGCAGACTATAAAGAGCCCACTCAGCTGTCTAGAAGCATAATGACAAGATTAAAATGGAGTTTATCTGAGAGATAACTTTGATAAAGTTTAGAATAAGGATTCTGAAAATCAAGTATCATATTTATCCAGTTTCAAACTCTGTGATGTGTGTGAGTTGGGGAAGGGGTGCAAGTGGGTAGAATTCTAATGTCAGAACACATGCATACAGATGCATGGTAAATTAAACCTCTTTGTGTGTTTTAATCAGGGATGGGAGAGTGAGAAATTCCTTGTAACCAAATGTAAGAAGTTTTCTTTTTTCCTAACAATATACTACTTGTAAACCAGCCTACTTTTCTGCTGAAAAGGGATAGCACTCAAGGTGGCAGACTGCTCCATATTAGGGACCGTTTCTTATTCTCTGTATGCTCACTGGTATGACATCTACAGCCTCACTGAAGGGAAGAACTGGCTCTCCTCAGGTTAGCTAATTCCCGTAGAAAGGAACTAAAACCAGCCAATCCAAACCCTTTCCTGTGCTCTCACGTTACTGAGCCTCCTCCTGATCACTCAGTGGACAAATATGGACATCCAGCCTGGAGTCAGCTAAAATGACTCAAGCTCCATAACCCTAAATTCTGCTTAGTATGCTCATCTTGCCTTGACCATTCTTTCAAACATAATCACGGCTCCAGCCCTCGGTTTTCTCTATACCCACTGATTTCAGCTCTGTACAACCCTCTTTAACCCCGTGTGACATGCCTCCTGCTTTAAGGAAAGAGAAAGAATAATTAAACCCTCTACCTTCGTTACAGTCATTTTCATATCAGGGTAACTGATCATCCCTGATTAAAATAAATCTTTTTTCTTTTAATATTGTTTTCTTTTTTTTTTCTTTTGAAGTTGTCATTTTATTGGGTTTGCCTTAATAACATCTTTTTTTATATAATTTATTTTTTATTTCTTCAAGTTACATCTCAGTCACAATCCCTTCCCTACTCCCCCCTCCTGCCCCACCCTTCTACCCTCTTTCCCCTCAACCCCCCCCATCCTCTACCCTTTTTTAAAAATAAATCTTAAGTATCACTAAAATAACCTCTTGGGGCTGCATCTAGATGGTTCTCAGGAGAAGATAACATGAACTGGAGGCCTAGTCATCAGGCTCCCCACATAGGTTTAAATTCTCTGAGCTACTCACTACTTATCAAATGTGCAACCTGAGAAAGGTCACCTAACTCCACAGGCCTCCAACCTTTCTCCTACAAAAGCTGAGAAGTGAAGGTGGAGAGATGGCTCAGCAGCTAAGAATACATACTGCTCTTGCAGAAGATCTGAGTTCAGTTTCTAGAACCCACACCTGGTAAAAAATTCCAGAAGATCTGAAGGGCTCTTCTGGCCTCTGCAGGTACTACACTCACATGCATGAACCCACACAGATACATATACCCATTTGCACACACACAGACACATAATTTAAAATAAAAACAAAATTCTTAAAAACTGAGATATACTGGAAATGTACATCAAAGCCCTAATGTGACCACTAACAACACAGAAAACAAACCTAGAAAGACTTAACCTATTTCAGAAGGAAAGGATTGAACAGAATGGCCCTTGTAAAACAGATTCTGGTCAATGTAAGATAGCAATTAAATTCAAGTTTAGAGCAGGGCGGTGGTGGCGCACGCCTTTAATCCCAGCACTTGGGAGGCAGAGGCAGGTGGATCTTTGCGAGTTCGAGGCCAGCCTGGTCTACAAAGTGAGTCCAGGACAGCCAGGGCTACATAGAGAAACCCTGCCCCGATAAATAAATAAATAAATAGATAAACAAACAAACAAACAAACAAACAAACGAATGAATGAATAAATGAATAAATTCAAGTTTTGAGATTTTACATCTCCAAAATGTTTTTAAAATAAAAATTTAGTCATAAACAAAATAACAATAAAACAAATTTTACAACAAAAGGATGATAAGCATCTCCATGAACCAGAAGGAACAGAAGGGGAAGTAACAGTAGCGATAGCCAGGTCATCTTCCAAAGGTTCATGTGCTCCCACTGGAGGTAAACGAACAGATTTCATCTCTGTACAACCCTCCGCAACCTGGAACTTCTGTCCTGAACTGCCAATCTTAGCTGGCCATCACCAACTCCACCAGAACACCATACTGTCTGGCAGCCTGCTCCACTGTGAAACTACCACTCCACTTCCAAAGCCTCCCTAGCACTTTGCCCCCAACAATGCAAGGTGTAGCTCTTTCTCTTGCATATTCTTCCTCCATGCCGCCATAACTCTTAGTTCTCTACTTTCTTCTAGTCCATTTCTTATTTATAGAAGAACTTTGCCCAGGATTGCTTCTGTAATTTAACATCTAATAACTCTTACCTCTTTAAGGAAGTCTTTCTCAATTATTTATACATTGATAAGTATTCACCTCAGAACTCTCATAAACCACTTCTAATGTAGAAAGCAGCACTGAAGTTGCTTAGTGCCCAGAATGAAACATACAAATTACAACTTGTAAAGCTAGAGCTGAACTTAAAGCATAAACAAAAGAAATGCAAGTTCATCATTCACTCATATTTACTATGCAAAGTGAAAGTTTTATGAAGCTTTGAATAATATATATTTGTTCTTCTATATAGGCAACTAATTCTCTGTAAACAGTAATGCATCACTAATAGCTCCCTCCCTTGTGTAGAGCTTCTGGTCAGGCTTTGAAGGAAGTTTGAAGGAAGGCATCAAACTTCCTTTGTGGTAGGGTGAGGACTCAGGTCTCTGAAGGCTTCCCACCTTTGAGACAACTAGTTCCAAGAGGAACAACAACAAATACAACTCTTTTTTTTTTTTTTTTTTTTGTTTTTTCAAGACAGGGTTTCTCTGAATATCTCTGGCTGTCCTGGACTCGCTTTGTAGACCAGGCGGGCCTCGAACTCACAAAGATCCGCCTGCCTCTGCCTCCCAAGTGCTGGGATTAAAGGCGTGCGCCACCACTGCCCGGCCAAATACAACTCTTAAAGCATGGTTTTGAGGACTCAGAGAAACTAATAGACATACACACACACACACACACACACACACACACACACACACACACACACA
>CAJQZJ010032307.1:1215983-1252459 GCA_907164525.1 Lophiomys imhausi
ACACACACACACACACACACACACACACACACACACACACACACACACACACAAGAAAAATAGAAGAGACAGAAGCAAGAAAGAGAAAGGAAAGGGAGTAGAAGAATTATCTGTGATCTTTAAGCAAAGAATGCAGGAGCCAAAGCGCTAATTCCCTTGCCAGCACTAGAATGGACAGACGTCTGGTCCCTGCAGCCCCTGAGCCCTATTCTCAGGAAGTTTGGGTACTCATCCTAAGATCCCATTAGTAATCCTCAAAGGAAGACAAAGTAATTCTAAATGAAGCCACTCCCAAATTCCTATCAAAAGCTGAAACAAATCCATCTAGAAAAAGAAAGACTTAACAAAAACTTAATCTGTGTGATCCATATAGATCTCATAACATATGCAAGAAAAGGCAACACTGTGTTAGGAAAGATAACCAACAGATTTAAACTTCTAAAGACTTCAGATATTAGAATTACCAGATATAAAATACAAAACACTCAGCATGAAGGAGGGCAAGTGGGCACAAAAGCCCCACCTCTAACCAAGAAGCTATCTGCAACTGATGGCTAAAAGAAGAGGGAAAATCAGTTTCCTTCAGTCAACCATATTCCAAGGCAGGCCTCACGCTCAGGAGCAGCTAGCCAACACAAAACCAACTCCATGGTTGTTGGGATTCAGTTATTGTTACTTGGTGTGTGTGTGCGTTTAAAGAAAAAAAAAAAAGAACATGAAGTTGGTTAGATGGGGAGAGGGGTAGATCTGGAAGGAGTTAAGGGAAGGGAAACAATATTTCTCCATATATTTGGCTAAGCAAATGTTGCTTGTCTCTTAGCAACTTGATTTCCGGTTAATTTAGATAACATCTGTGGCTGGGCCGTGGTGGCGCACACGCCTTTAATCCCAGCACTTGGGAGGCAGAGGCAGGTGGATCTCTAGTTCAAGGCCAGCCTGGCCTACAAAGCACAGGACAACCAGGGCTACATAGAGAAGCCCTTTCTCAAAAAACAAAAACCAAAACAAGCAAACAAAAAAATCTGTGATAAACTATGCTAGTACCTAACCAAATGACATGTTTGAATGACTCTTACTTTGCATCTCTTAATTATCCTGAACAGCTTGTGACAGTTGCTGTCAATGGGCCAAAATTTCAAGTTACATTTTTAAGAGTTACCTAGGTACAGTACCTTAAAAAGGGTTAACCTTAATTTTGTATCAGTATACAAAGATCAACACTGATGTACCCAAATATAATCTTAATTTTGTATCAATATACAAAGATCAGTACCAATGTAGCCAAATATAATCTTAGAACTTAGGAGGCAGAGGTAGGTGGATCTCTGTGAGTATGAGGCCAACCCAGTCTACATAGAGAGCTCCAGGACAACCAGGGCTATGTAGAGAGAGACCCTGTCTCAAAACAAAAATAAATAAATAAAAAGAGAAAGAAAAATAAATAAATAACTTGTAATTCAGCTCTGAATCTAGTTCTTCTGTTTCTTATATTCTAACACTTGCCTAATACATTTGACCAAAAAGAATTTAATACTTAACACACCAAAAACACTGCCAAAAGCCAGATGTGGTAGCACATCTCTTCAGGCTCAAGACCAGCCTGGTCTACACAAAGTTCAAGGACAGCTAGGGCTACATAGAGAGATCCTGTCTCAAAACAAACAAATAGAAACACTGCCAAGGGGCTGGCAAAATAATTCAGCAGGTAAAGGTCCCTGCTATCAAGGCTGACAACTTGAGTTCAATCCCTGGGACCTATATAGTGAAAAGAGAGAACCCACTGTCGCAGACTGTCATCTTACCTTCACATGCTTGCTGTGGGGAACAGCACATGTACACAAATAAAATCTAATTTAATTTTTTAAAAATCACAGCCAAAGATTGTTCCAACTTTAAAGAGTACCTATAAATTCAGACATCCAAAAATCAAAACCCCACCACTAGTCTAAAATAATTTATTGAGGGGACAGAGAGTCTCAGTGGTTAAGAGCTGCCGCACTGGCCACTCTTCCAGAGAAGCCAGGTATGATCCCAGCACACACAGAGCAGCTGACAACCATCTATAACTCCAGTCCCAGGGGATCTGACAACCTCTTCTAGCCAAGGGTACTGTACATATGTGATGCACAGACACACATTCACACAACACATCCCAGCATACACATAAAAAATAAGTAATTTTAAAAATATTACATATATATATATGAAAACAGAGTTTTTGCATGTCACATTCACATATTGGTAAGACAAGTCTCCTGCAGTTGCAGCATAGAGAACATTTATGTAAGATTCACATAGAAGTTCATATGGAAAGGAAAATAACAAAAGCTATTACTATTTAAATTTTGTTTACTCTTCCAACTAGTACCTTTATATATCTAGGTGCTCATACAAAGGAAACTTCTACACATTTTTTAAAAAGAAAAATGTGCACATTCTTAACAGTACCTTTTGTAAAAAGTGGTAGAAGGCAGGAAAGAGGGCAGGGTACATCCATGCACAGCCATTCCTGTTTGTCTTCAGGTAAAATTAAGGCTCAAATAAAATATCTTATCATCAACAAGGATTTAAAAGCTAATAATAATAATAACAACCAAAACTTACTTCAAAAAGAAAGAGGATGGAGTCCAGCTCCTCCCTTTGTGATTTATTATTCCCTGGAAATTAAGAAATAGAAATTAGTCAGCATCTAGCACTTAAGCTGTAGACTATGACACAGGATGCTGAAAAGCATCTTAAATGCTGAAGACATTCATGGGGACTACAGGGCGGGGCACTGCTAGGGATGCACAGACACGGAGACAGCACGTCAACGCCATACTGACCACAGCTGCCCCTCACTCTCTAGCTCTTTAAATGTAACTTCCACGTTTTCTAAATCGGTTTCTTAACTAGGTACTTACTGGCTCAAATTATGGTAAAATGTACAGGAAAAACAACAATCATAATATTAACAGCCAAAGACCATGAACACCTAACAAAAGAGCCTGCTTCCTCCATTGTACAATTTCACACTGTGTTTTTTTTTTTCTTTTTCTGAGACAGGGTCTCATTGTAGTCCAGGCTGGCCTCCAGCCTGATATGAGGCTGAGGATGACCTTGAAGTTTTGATTCTCCTGCCTCCACCTCTCAAGTACTGAAATTACAAAAGGTATGCCACCATACTCAGTTTTATGTGGTGCTGGAATTAAACCCAGGGTTTCCTGCATGCTAGGCAAGCACTCTACCAACTGAGCTACAGCCACAGCCCACAATACCGTTTTGATAATATTAGTTGTTAATAATATAAAAACTGTACCACCTGCCTTCAGTAGTAATTATCATTTATTGTCTATACTATGTCCCAGACATTGTGTTTAGCCTGCATCTAACTTAAGAATCAGCAGATAGTAAACATTTTAGGCTTTTTAGATCCCTCTTGCAGCTATCAGATGCTGCTGCCACAGGCTGTATAGAAATGACTGCATCCAGTGAAGCCAGTGGGGCACGGTGGCCCACAGCTGCAATACTGGGAGGGGAAGGCTGTGAATTACTAAGAGTTCAAGGCCAGCCTAGGGTTCATAGCAAGAACCTCTGTCAACAACAGGGACAATAACGAAAGTCAAGAAAGCTATCAGTTTCAGGCTCCTGCCCTAACTGAAAGGTTACAGCTCTAAGAAACGGCTATCACTCGTCCATTTACAAAGACTGTCTGTTTTTCAGGAATTCTGTTGGGCCCTGAGGACAAAGGAATGAACCAAACAAGCAAAATCCCCACCCAGGGGAAATTAACATTTTGACAAGAGGAGGCAAAGTACAAACAAGTTAGAAAATCCAGGAGCAAAAGCAATGAAGAATACTAAAATTTAAAATATGCTATTTTGATTAGAGAAGTCAGGAGATACTCTGCTGGGAAAGTGACTGCTAGACAACTTCACCAAGTGAAAGCTCCTACAACAAACAAAGCAACAAGCCACACAGAAATGGGAGGGAGATCCCCCAGGCAGGGAGAGTGGAGCAGATGAAGTTCTCGCGGCTGAGCATGTCTGACAGGGTCAGGAAGGACCTGGACGCTAGAGCAGAGACCAGGAAGATTGAAGCAGTTAAGCTTAGAGAGGAAATGTGGTAAAGGAAGGCAGGGTAGAGTTAGGATGAAGTCACTACAGTGGCTTTGAGAGTGAAAAGCCACTCAGGCTAGAGTCTCAGTGATCATCATATAAGGCAAGGTTTCCACTACTCTTTTGAAAAGAAACTTGGGAGTAAAAGAAAGCACAAGAGTGGAAGCAAGGAGACCCCATTCGAGGCTAGTGCCAGTCCAGACAAGGATACTAGGCTCTGGTGCTATGGATGTAGGCGAAGAGACAGGCCACTGATACTTTCTGAAGAGAAAGCCAGCATCTCCAAGATTCTGTTTTGAATAACTGGAAACTGAAGTTACCATAAAATTATTTCATTATTCCTAGTAAACATTTTTTCTTCCTTTTGGGGTACACGTTCTTTTTTGCACACCAATTCAATACAGATTGCACTAAAAAGCAAGAACTTCCCAAAATCTCACCCTGTTCCTGTTGGTTCATAACTAAATCTTTGTGAGAGCTTCCAAACAGGGACACGGACTTCTCCCTCCAATGAAGTGTCTCTTTCTCTACCCCTTGAATTTGGACTGTGTTTATGCTGATCCTCAGACTCTGGGGCCATCCTGTAAAGGAGTCCAATCTGGTTTGCTAGCTGGATGATGAGTCTCCACATGGAGGACTAAGGCATTCTGCTCAACCCTAAGACATGTGAGTGAAGTCATTCAAACCAGCTGAGCGAGGAGCACAAGCAAGGCTAAACGGGAAGAACTTCCCAGCACACCTAGAGAACCATAAGCTGAATGGTGGTTGTTTCAAAGCACTTAATTTGGGAATTTTTTTTTTTTTTATACAGCACAAACTAACTGATACAGCCCTGAAATGCCACAAGTTTCTAAAACAATGGATGTAAGAAAGATGAAAAAAAAAAAAAAAAGAGGAAGGAAAGAAGGGGAAATGGGGTATGACTTAGAATAATTTTGGACAGGTAGCTTTTTTTAGATCTTATGTCTTCATTTTTTACATTGCTATTTGGCTTTTTGTTTTTGTTTGGGGTGCATCTGTGCACGCACGTGCCTGTGTGTTGAGGCAAAGTCTCACTATATAACCCTGGCAGACCTCCAGTGAACTCACTATGTCCACCTAGCTGGCCTAGACTCACAGAGATCCTCCTGCTTCTGCCTCTTGAGTACTGGGATTAAGGTTTGAGCTGCAGCACTCAGCTCACTGCTATTTTGATTGTGCAAAACATGACTCGTTTCCCTTCCACGTACCTAGAAAACAAAGTGAAGTAGAGCAAAACTAGCAAAGTAAATACAAATAATTTTATATTTGTAATATTTACTCTTTCATCCTAAATAAACTTTCTAAAGTTCAAGATTTATATAAATTTACAAATCTGAAGTAGAAATTGAGAAACATCCTTTTAAAAAACCACAGGCTGGCATCCCAGGCACAGGCTATTACATAGTCTGATGTACACTAGAGCCCAAGCTATCTACTGCACCCCAGAGACACTGAAGGCTGAGCCATAGCTCTTCCCCTCTATGCACAGGGCACACTTCTGTTTAATCACAGCAATCCGGGCATTTCTGGAAGCCCTTGGTTTTTCTTTCCTATCCCAAAAGTTCTGTGTACATTCATCCTCTAATTTTTCTCAGACAAAAAAAAAGCCATTTTACACTTGCCTGCATTTCTCTACTGCTTTCGCGACTCTCTCGAACCCTTCTCTCACACCCATACTTATCTGTTCCGTCTCCATCTGGCTGTAGGTAGAGCCCTTAGCAACTCTCCCATGGCCAGCTTAAAACACACTCTCTGTCTGCACATCACAGCTCCTTGGGTACTTTCCCCAGCTCTACACCCTGCTGCTCCCAGTCACCTGTCAAGCTTCTGACAGTTCCCCACCAAGAACTGTCCTCAGGTGAGATGAGAGCTCTCACTTCCTAATCCCACCGCATCTCACATTTCCGCACCATCAGGCTTTCTAATCTTGTATGCCTTGAAATCTCTCCCCTGTGCTTCTGTGATCACAATTTCCTAACGCCCTTCCACTAATATATTTATTTTAGTAAATAAATTTATTTATTTTATTTGGTGACTCCCTTTTCCTTGATATACTTTCTCCCTTGGTAACAGCAAGCTTCTACCCACTTCTCCCAAGTTCAGTTCACCTATATTTCTGCTTCCCGGCCAACACTTACTCCTGAGTGTTCCACAAGTACCTCAAATACAGATTGGTCACAGCTCCCAAACACTACACTCCTGGAAGGTTTCTGAAGCTACAATAATACCTAAGTCAAACTGGGAGCCCAAAAGTTTGACTTCTCTTTCCTTTGTATTCAGTATCACAGGACCCCTTCTCTCCCCTTAATCTTCCTGGGTCAGTCCTCTCCAGCTCTCCAGCAGAGTAGCAGCTCACACATGGGTGACAGCATCAGCCTCTCAACTCACCTCTGTGCCATATGCACTCACCACTTACTAGGACACCTGTCTCAGAGGCAAATGTTTTTAAGGGCTCTAAGTAAAAACTAAGTCCCAACTCCCTAGCGTGGAAGCCAAGGCTCCTGGAGAGCATAATTGGCTTTCCTGAACATCTCACTCACATACATTATATTGCAAGAAAAAGAAATGCATTCCCACACAGGCTCTACAGACACTTTACTATCTTTGCTCAGACTCTGTCCTCTATCTGCAATGCTGTTCTCCATCAAATCCCACGTTCGGTCCCATCCACCCCCCGAAAACCTTCAGGCTGAGTTCATCAGCTATGACTAATAGAGTGACCAATCATGCCTAGGTAATGAAGCAGCAATCCAAAAGAATCTGGCTAAGGGAGCTCCCAAATTGCAAAGAAGAATGTACCATGTACATCCAGAATGGTGTTCCCAACTCCATGGCAAGGAAGTTCCTGTGTTCAGGTGTCCTGTGTCCAGACCTCACACATAGCTCTTTGTCTGCCTGTTTATAGGTACCCTTTAAAATCTGTATTATCCATGTGTAATGCAGAAAATGAACAAAAATGTTGTAGTAAATGTAAGAAAGTAAGGTTGTCTCCCTATATTCCCAGTTCTTCTAGCAAGCTAACCAACCCTGACTGAGAAGAGAGCAGTAGATTCCTGAATATGGGTAGTCTGTTGCTACCAGGCAGCAACCTGAAACCTGCAAGTGGCATTAATGGGGATAGTCTGCGGCACTCAACTCTCAGCCTGCAGGATCTGAAACTATCTCCCAACAGCTTGGCAAGACTGAATGGAGTAAATGCGCCCCAGCTGATGATTGCTGCAGACTCTAACAACAGAATGTCGTGCTGAGTTGGTGTGAAATACTGGGAAAAACACTTCCACTTGTTTTCCTAACAAATTTCCCAAACAGATGTCATGAAATGGAAAGTTAAAGATAGTGATGACAGCTTGTCCCTACTAACCAGGTGCTCTGTGCTGAAATCCTAGTGTATCTGTTAACCTGCTCCTTGCTGACAGGAAGAAACCAATACAGATAGGCCAATTAATGCTCAAGGAGAAAGAGAAAGAAGGCTTTGCAGCTACACAATTTCCTCACCAAATTCCCATAGCTGGTTTGTTTTCCAAAGAACATTTTACATATGGATATAAGTATGTGAGCATACAAACAAAACTCAGTGATAACACAGAAACTCTTCTCAGGACAGGAGATATGGGTAAAGTAGACACTTGATTTTCATTTCACGTCCCCTTTAATGGAATTTGTTTTTGCTGTTGGTGTTGTTTTGTTATTTTTGGCTTTTATAGCAGGGTCTCACAATATAGACCAGGCTGGTCTTGAATTCATGATTTTCTTGCCTCTGCCACCAGAGTTGTGGAATTAATTATAGCTTGTGACACCAAACACAACTTAAATCTGGATTTTTTTTTTTAATGCCCATGCATTATTTTTCTTCCTTGCTCTTTAAATAAATTATCCCTTTGGAACTCATGCCTTCTGTGGGTGCCTTCTATTTTCCCTTTAGCCATCTGCTGTTCAATTAACACCTGTGTAAAGGAACACTAAAGGGAAACAGAGATGCCAACCAGCCTACCAGAGTGATGTCTCAAAGCCTGGGAAGAAAAAAAGCTTAAAAATGCAGAACTTGTGGCTCATGACAACATAACTTCCTAAATTTCCTGCATGCTCAAAAAAGAGTTATAGAAATGCTTACCTTTTAACTTCAAACTATTTTCCAGTGTTATAAAATTTTCATAGAAGATGAAATATATCTGAGAGTAGTTGGTCTCAAAAAACTGCTTAAGATCACTCGAATCAACATTATCTGAAAAGAGAAGTTTGCATTTACATTATTAGAATTCATAAACATCTTCAGAAATGGAAGATAATAAAGCTAGTCTTACTCCCTTATGAGACAAAACAAAACAGTATTCTCATTTGTTTACTCACCTAAGAGAGTTCTGAATTACACTGGAGCACCACTCACACACAAATGTGCAGGAAAACTGTAAGGCCCACACAACAAGGCCAGAACTGATGGAGGAACAGGCTGGAGAGATGGCTCAGTGGTTAAGAGCACTGACTGCTTTTCCAGAAGACTTTGGTTCAATTCCCAGCATATACCTGGCAACTCACAACTGTCTGTAACTCCAAGATCTGACACCTTACCCAGATACACATGTAGGCAAAACACCAATGCACATAAAAAAATAAAATAAAATAAAAGAACTGCTGGGGGAACAACACTCATAAACCTAAAAGCTAAAAGGTTGGAGGAAGTGGTTGGGTCTGGGGTGTTTTCTTTGGGGAGGAGACATGGAGATCTATGCAGCTTTGACAGGGGCCTCCAAGAGGGAACAAGTTCTGTGGACTTGTGAAAAGCAACTGGTGGAAGTCTTACACAGATCAACCTCTCCTTCTCCACCAGCATAGTGTCCTAGGCATGGAAAGAGAAGGCAGGCCAAGTGACCTAGCAAGCACTCCCAACACATCCCTAAAGCCACATGTCCCCTTCCTTCCTGCACCCAGGTGACCTGCCCTCACTCTCACTCGATACTATGGATCACAAATTCCCGCTGTGCCACACAGTTCTGTATGATCAAGAACTATCAGAGAGGCGGTGGTACAGGCACCATTTCTACTGGGGTTCTTTCTTTCCAGGGCCTGATCAGCCCAGGCAAAAAAATCTCACGCTGGGCAGCTGTCCACTTTCCACAAACCTTTGTCCATTTCTCTAAGCTAGCAATGCTGCTTTTGCCATTTACAAGATCTTGACTACTGGAGTTAATGCTTTAGAACTACACATCTATGGGAAATCAGAAGCAGTCTCAAAATTCTAAAGATTATGCAAGAAAAGGAACTGATGTTGCCATTCAATCTATAACAGAATAGTGTTCCCTATATTTACACTCAACTAATACTGTAATCCATGTGGCACACTCACTGCAAGGCCAAGTCCATACTGCTAACAGTGACAAACAGCATGGATCTACAGAACCAACTTCCTTTGGCTACCATATAAAGCCCTTTAGTGTAAAAATTTTTACAAATTCTTCAGAATAATGCATATAAGATGTTTATTAAACTCATGATCTGTCAATTTCATATTATTTTTATAGCCCAAAATAAAACGCCATCAAACAGTAGAGACTCCTAGTAGCTGAAAATTTTACCAGGGTGAAAACAGACAACAGTGAAACCAATATCATCAACTCATATAAACTTTATCATTCTTTTGTTCATGTATTTACTTACTTACTTGTTTATTGATTCATTTAGAGACACAGTCTATAGCCCAAGCTGGCCTGCAACTCCCTATATAATGGAGAATGACCATGAACTTCTAATCCTCCTGCCTCCACCTCTCCAATGCCCTATCTGACTTTATGTGGTACTAGGGATCAAATTCAGGGCCTTACACATTCTAAAAAAGCATTCTACCAACTGAACTACAACCTTCTCTCTGACTATCAGTCTTAGGAGCAACATAGTCTTTTTTTTTTTTGGTTTTTTGAGACAGGGTTTCTCTGAATATCTCTGGCTGTCCTGGACTCGCTTTGTAGACCAGGCTGGCCTCGAACTCACAAAGATCCGCCTGCCTCTGCCTCCCAAGTGCTGGGATTAAAGGCGTGCGCCACCACCGCCCGGCCGCAACATAGTCTTTCAAGGAATCCTTGCCAGCTTTATAATCTGCCTGGTGCAGCATGGCATTCACATTCTGATGTCCTCAGGATTTCCTGCTTGTAGGTATACAAGTGGTAGTCATTATTTTATCATAGACTTTTATAGAGTGTTTCTTTTACTCAATTGATTTAAGAAAATATCCATAAAACATTGTTCTAGATTCAGGAGTATAGTGATGTATGAGCGGGACTAGAGGCTCTGTGAGGGCAGGACTGTATCTAACAGAGAAGACCTGATTCGGTGTAGCACTAGCAACCCAGTTTATCTACGCCAGCTCAGGACTCCTTGATGTCCTTCAAGTCCTCATCAAAGATAGCATTGAAGTTGGCCAAAAACCCAACTTACTCAGTTACATGTAAACCATTTGTGACCCTTGCTAGAACAGAAACTGCATGAGGGCAGGAATTCTACCTGCCCTGTTCACTGGAAATGGCCTGGGGTACAGGGTACCCATCAGTTAAGTGAATGAACAAAGTCTGATTATCAAATGTTTTACAAATCTAGTCCAAGAGCCAGAGAATACAGAGTAAAGAGAGATCTTAGAGAAGGTACTGGAGTTTAGAATTCGGGGGGGGGGGGAATAAACCAAAGTAATTTTAGCAAGGCTAACTTTAAAAGAAGGGTTTGCTTAGGGCTGAGGAGACCACTCTAACCACACACTTTCTCCAGACAGGCTTCTTATTGTGCCTGATCAATGCCAAGTAGCATTCTGCCAAGTGCTTAGAAATTAAGAGCCAAGGCCATCAAGATGTACAGTGAACATAACCAATGCCACCCAGAGTGCCAAGGCTGAAGCCTATGCTGGGCACCAAAGCAAGGAATAAATAACCCACACAGGTATCTTTGGGGTGTTAATAATGCATATATTAATGGTCTGCTTTATGCTTTACAAGGTATTTCATGAGCTATTAGCTTCTACCCTCCCCACAACCCTGTGAAGTAGATAGAATAGTGTGTGAGATGGGGATCACCCTTAAATGAAGATCTCCTTCAACCTGTACAAAATAACAAGCAAGTTAGGGAGTTGGGGCTTAGGCAGAATTCCTGCCTGAGCTTCTAACTTCAAATCAAAACTAGAAGGCAGGTCAGGAATTTAGAAGAAATAAATGACCCTCTGAAGATGTGCAGAAAAGCCACAAGAAAAAGGACAGGAAGTGCTCAAAGGAAGAAGCAGAGCAGAGTGAACAACAGTCAGCAAGAGTGGGAGCAGCATGACTGTCCATAGCCTCAGGGTATGGTGAGGAAAAGGGAAGAGGCAAGAGTGAGAGGGCAGAGGCAGGTGGGAGACCTTGCTGATCCTGTGTCTACCAAGAAAACTAGCACAGTTTCCATCTTATAACCATCATACAACTCAGCCAAGTACTTCCAAAAAACCACAAGAAAGCATATGCCAGACAGCTCTGCAGAGCTTGGGGTCATTCCTAGATTTTCAAAGTAACCCTTAATTACTCATTCTCCTTCACCACCAGCAGCCAGTAAACTGCATTACTTTCCCATTGTCTCTCAAAGAGAATCTGTATAGCACACCAAACTCTACCCTTTACATTCCTTTGTTACTAAACCTTATACTGGCAATTCTTTCTCCACTTCTAGCTGGAAGTCAGCAGCAAAGGCTACAGGCAAACCTTTGGAGGAGACTGTCTGGCTTCAAGCGCAGAAGCTACAGGGTCTGGGACAAATGAGGTAAACAATGTTCCTCAAGTTCATCTAAAAGACGGGACTAACTATGGTCCTATACTGCAGAGCTATGGTGATGAGAAAAATAAGCACATGTAGAGTGCTTGGAGAATGTAAGTTGGCATCATATAGATGTTAGTTGTTTTTTATAATTACAAACAAGCTCCTGGCAAAGCTCTCTCACCAGGAAGAAGCAACACAACCTCACCTATATGAAGCCATCAAATTTAATGACTCAGAAATTCATATACGTAATGAGATCATCCCATATTAAATGGTACTCAATCCCAACAAGACAGTAAATACTGTCAGCAAGCATACCCATGAAACCAGGCCAATTCTCTGTCCATCTATCTCCTTTTACACATGATCCTTTTTAATGGCAATTTCATCACTACTTAGTTAGAAGGGTCATAACACAGCTTCCTAAGAACTTGCTTCAGTAGATCCTTATAGTACCAAATAAAGGGAAGCCTTTAGCTCACTCAGGAGTCCCTGTGAGACGCAAAAGCAGAGGAGGAAGCTCAAGCCCAGCTCTATGAGAAAGAGGACCTTCAGCCTTCTTTACCCACACCCCAGAGCTAAGAGCCATCTAGTTCTAAACACATATCTATGTGCACTTTCCACTTTAATCCAATTCCTTGGAGAATGTTACTGAAGGCCAGATGATCAAAAGCATAGACTTGAGACAGTGAAAAAAGACAGTGAAGAATTCAAAGTGACTTATCAAAACAAACAATCATTTAGAAACACTTGGTAAGAACAAGGAAACTGGAAGCCAGGGAAGTGACTCAATGAATAAGTGCTGGCTGAGCAATCCTAAAGACTGAGTTCAGGTCCCCAGCACCTATGTAAAAGTCAGATGCAGCACACACACCTATAACCCTAGCACTTTCAGAGGAGTCAGTCAGATCTGAGGGCTTGCTGGGTAGCGAGTCTAGCTGCAACAGCAAACTCCAGTTTAAGTGAGAGACTCTGTCTCAAGAAAATGGAGAGCAATGAGAAAAAAAAAACAATGACAACCTCTCGGTATGTACAGAAAGGTGTATCCACACACAGGTTCACATACAAATACACCACATGCACACACAGAGAAAGAGACAGAGATAGAGAAAATAGTAACTAGGCAGACACAAGGCTGAAAATTTTGTCAGAAATGTATATCACTAGTGATAAGCCTAGTATGATTAGCTTTATTGGCCATTATTAGCCTTAGAGGCTGATATGATTCTGATTTCACATTTAAGTAATTACCAGGTTGGTGCCCTCTTCTCTTCTGATGTAAGGATGCCATGCACTATCCGTTCCCCTGGATGCACCTATAAGCAGTGATCACCTCCTGACTCGCTTCAGGGAGTGCTAAGTACAGCACAGTACTGGCTAGGAAAGTCCGAGGTAGCTGTTGATCAAAGAGAACTGAGAACACACAGCTGAACCCAACCCAAGAGCCAGACAATCTGCAGTCAGAAGCAGAACCGCCCTAGGCAGTACAGACCCAACATCAGGAGGGTGGAAAATAGATGCTTGTTGATGTAGGGCCCTTGAGAGGTGCAGAGGTCAGAGAGGGCTGTTATGAAACATCATGGAACTACAAAAGAAGAAAGTGGGTGCAAAACAACTTCACTAGTGTGAGGCTAGAGAACTACAACAGACACCTGCAAATACAACACACAGTCACCCCGGGTAAAGAAGGGTAGGGAGAACTCACCAAGGATCCCAGCTGCACCTTGACACAAATTCTCTGTGAACAGTGACCTGGCCTAGGCTGAGTTAGGGAAGGACCTCTGATGACATCAACTGGCTCATCTGAGAACCTGCTGTGCATGCCATCAAGTGCTGTTAAGGGCTAGTGAGGGTGAACACCTGAGCTTATCTGGAGAGGCAGCAGACTCTGTCCCAGGAAGCCTTTCCAGACACCGCAGCCTAATCATCGCAGACCAGGAGAAGATGTCCAAGGAATGACTGCATTTCCACAGCCAATCAACAAATGCATCTAAGTTATTGTTGTTGGAAGAGAAACCCATTCCTGAAAAATGACTTTATATGAAGAATCTGCAAATGTTTCCTATACTAGCTGAGTGTGATAGATAATGCCTATAACCCCAGAATTTAGGAAGATGAGACAGGAGGACTGCCACAAGTTCAAGGCCAGTCTGAAATGCATAGTGAATGCCAGGCTAGTCTGAGATACAAATTGAGACTTTGTCTCAAAAAGACAAAAATATAACACTAATGGGTATTATGTGCTGTCCAAAAAGGACAAAATTTGGAAGCATGTAAGTCAACAGCCTAGCTCTGCCAAGACAGGGTAGGCAAGTCCTTCATAATTCCTGCTTTGTAATTAATGTCTGTCAGAGATACTAGGCCAAAAGGCTGAAGAAAGATGCTCCAATGTATTGAAAGAAATTGGGGAGCCAGTTGTCTGTCATTTCTTAGTTTTAGAAGCTGCTGGCACTGCACTTCCTGTTTATTCAGATATATTTATCCTTCTCAGGTCTCTAATGTGGTTAAGACTAGATAGTCATAGTCTCACAGTTAAATTTTATGTTGTTTAGAAATTAAAAGGATGTTCTAGGTCTAAGAAGATGTTTTTAAGTTGGTAATGCAAGTTCAAATGGAAACTGAGATAGGTACAGAACTTTTAAACTCAAGATAGATAACAGAATATTAAAATCAGTTGCCAAATATGTATGGACTGGACACTGGGAATGTATGTTATACCTTATAATTTTCATAATTGTGGCCTAATTGTTCTGATTATTTTGTATTATATTTATTGTTATAAGAAAAAGAGCCGGGGGCTGGAGAGATGGCTCAGCAGCTAAGAGCACTGGCTGTTCTTCCAAAGGTCCTGGGTTCAAATCCCAGCACCCACATGGCAGTTCACAACTGTCTGCAATTCCTGTTCCTAGGGATCTGACACCCTCGCACAGATATACATGGAGACAGAACACCAATGTAATAAAATAAAATAAATTTTAAATTGTTTTTTAAAAAGAGTCTTTTATTAGACTAAAAGGGGGGAGCTTTTAGGGGGAAAAGATTCACCTTAAATTAGAAAAAAAAATAAAGCAGATTGGAGGGTGAATGGGGAAGAGGGTATGAGGGTGGGACTAGGAGGGGGAAGAGGGAGAGGACTATGATTGAGATGTAACTTGAAGAAATAAATAAATGCTGGTGGGGAAAAAGAATATTATGTTCCCTATACCACCTGTGTACAAACACAAAACTCTTATAAGGGTAGAAATATAAATGTATATGCAATGGGAAGCAAGTCAGATTTAGACTCTGAGCCTAGAGAGATTTAGGCCTAAAAGAGATGTGGCCAAGGTTCTTCTGGTGGACTCACTCCATACAAGAAGGATCCAGGGGCTGGAGAGGTGGCTCAGAGGTTAAGAGCACTGGCTGTTCTTCCAGAGGTCCTGAGTTCAATTCCCAGCAACCACATGGTGGCTCACAGCCATCTACACTGAGACCTGCCCGGGCATATATGTAGAGCAAATACTGTATACATAATAAATAAATAAATGTTTAAAAAAAAAAAAGAAGGATCCAGAGAAGAAGGCATAGCCCTTTATCTAAGCTCTGTTTATCTCCCCAAGTCAGCTAGCAAGAAGGGACTGGGCCTGGCTATGTACCTGCTTGTTTTAGGTATGCATCCTGCTTACATGCCTCAGTTTCCATCGAGTTGAGTCTCTGCGCACCTAAAGGATAGGCATTAAATTACCAGCCAGCAGAACTTAGATATGGAGGAAGAGTTGATAATTTAATCCTTTTCTATGGATGAGACAAAAGCATTCCTGAAGATCATAGCAAACAACAAAGTGATTTATTTTTAAAATCAGAGCAAAATTTTTAAAATAGTCGTCCAAAAGATTTCCAACTAAGAAGACAGGATGAGGGCTTCTATCATAAACACAAAATAAGTCTATGGCCATACTATCCCAAATATGTTCAATCTTACCTAAATACAAAATAAATTAATAAGACCTATTCTACAGCTATTAATTTCTAATTATTTTGAAAATAATAGCAACATAAGCATATGTTCAGCCCTTGAACTATTGTTAATATTCATTTTATAAAATTAGTTCAAATCTATACATGATCTATTATTTAAGTCTGACATATTAGAAATCTGGTCAGAAAGATGTTCAACAGAAAAGCTTCTAAGCTTGCTACTATATGATTTTTTTTAAATGAATTGATATCAATTTCTCTTTTACTTTTAATAAGTAAATTGATTAATAAATAGGATGATGAATTATCACCACACTTATTTACAGAGAGATATTTATACCTGCTTTGTCCAACAGTCATGTGTGGAGGTCAGAGGACGGCCTCAACTATTAGTCCTTGCCTTCTGTTTTATTTGAGACAGGATCTCTTGGTCATTCACTGATGCCTACCCCAGGGTAGCTGGCCTGCAAGGTTCCAGGGACTGTCTTCTCTCCGTCTCCCTTCTTACCTTAGGACACTGGGATTATACATAAACAGTACCCCCAACTTTATGTGAGTTCTGAGGATCCCTCACAAACTGTGTGGCTAACACTCTATCCCTTGAACCATACCCCCAATCTTGGCACAAATACAAGTTAATACAACCAAAATTCACTTTTTAAATTTTAAAATATGTACCAGAAATGGTTCCACATGCCTTTGATCCCAACACACAGGAAGCAGAGACAAATAGATCTCTGTGAGTTTGAAGCCAGCCTGGTCTACATAGCAAGTTCCAGGCCAGCCAAGGCTACATTGTGAGACCCTGTTCCAAAAATAAAACAAAATTATCTCCTCCAAGCTACTAACTCCCCTTTATCTCTCAAAGTAACTAAAACACAAGGATCACACAAAGTTCTGATTACAACAGTTTCAAGGAATTTCAAAAAGAAAGCCAATACATATCACTCTGTTAATGGGTCCACACCTTCCACAGATTCAGCCTTGAGTTCAGCAAACAAAGTAGCCCAAATCTGGCTCTAACTCTATCTTTTAGTCTAGGTACTGTCCCACAAATCCAAATACCAACAGCAAGTTCTTGAGTTGATGGCATCAAAGTCAGATTAAAAACCAAACCCCATCTCACAACTGTACTCTGCTCTGAATCTTACTCCTCCCTACTGTTTCTCACCTCTTTTCCTACATAACTTTTTCAGTCTCAGACACTTAAAACGATTTTTTTTTTTTTATGAAGACCAAGGTCTGTTTCACAAGTATACTTTGTAACACAGGAGACTTAATATTTCAACAAAATCCTCAAGTAGTACAAAGTAGTACAGTCCTTTCAACATCATCCGCCTTTAGGCACTAGACATATTTGATATGCAATTACTTCCCAAGTCATTCAGATATTAACTAATAATGTACTCAAGGTAATTCTGGTCCTCTCATAATCTCTCCACCCACTGGAGCAGGAGTAGCCTCTCTTTGTTCTTTGGAGACACCATTCCCTCTCCCTTACCTGGCTGCCATAAACTGCCTAGCAAATCTGAAGGCTGTAATCAGGAGCTGTAATTCAGACCACTCCCAAGGCTCCCTTGGGTTTTTATTCATCTCTTGAGAACTCCAAGCTTCTCATATGACCCTCATCTTAGATACCAACAGCATACAACTCTGCTACCAGCGAATCTCACCCCAAGTCCCTAACACAGCCCACCCACCCACTATATCCAGTAACACTCAACAAATCTCTCTTCCATTACATTTCTAACAGAGCTCTTCCCTTTGGCTTTGCCTGAAACCTGGCAATGCCCTAAGAACACTTCCCTTACAGTCACCGGGTGAGGCTTTCTCCTTCCTCCTACACTCACATGTTACTTGGCCTCAATGAAGTGTGGCACTGCAAACACAAACCTTGAAATCCCAACACCACACACACACTACCATTTCTAGGCTATTCTGATCCTTCTCACATATACAAAAAAAGGCCTTTGCTGCTCATCACACCATGACTGCTCCATCCCCAACTGGAGTGGTACATTGTCTCTTACATGAGTACACTCTCCAAAGACTGTAGAGCCCAGCTCCCTGTCTTCATTATCAGTGATTTCAACATTTACATGGATGATCTCTGGCTTCCTCATCCCTAATGAAGTTGTCAGGCACCCCACCTCTACCACCCACACCCACAGCCAGAGCCTAGACCTGGTGATTACTACCTACCTCCTAAGCCTCGATTTCAAGTGATTCATTCTTCTAGTCCTTGCTAGTTCTTATCTCTCCTGCCCACTCCTTAACCCTAATCCCAACAATTCTTCACCCCTACTAGGCCCATGAATCAAATCTCAAATCTATGATCTTGTCACCACCCATGCTGTACTTACTCGTCCTCATTTCCTTTCGTTCCCAATTTGGTTTCCATGCCTCATCTTTTTTTTTTTTTAATCATACTTTTATTTATTGGGGAAAGCATTTACATGTGATAGTATACAAAAATGGAAGTCAGAGGATAACTTGCAGGAGGTGGTTCTCTCCTTCCATATGTAGGCCCCTGGGGTCAAATCTAGGTTATCAAACTTGGCAGTGGATGTCTTCACCCACTGGGCCATCTCACCAGCCTCGCTCATCTTTTTAACCAACCCTTCCATTGTCCCTCAGCACTTCCATCCTTTTGTTCTTCCTTCACAGTCACTTGATAAAATCCTAATCTGTTTCATCCTTGGTTCAACTGAATGCATTAATCTGAAGCCAAGCCATGTGCTAGGTGCAAAAGTTTTTTTTTTTAAATGTTTTACTAGGGGATGGAGAAATGGCTCAGAGGTTAAAAGTACTTGCTCTTCTTGCAAAAATCCAGAGTTTGGTTCCTAGCACCCACATTGGGGGGGCTCACAACTTCCTATAACTCCAGCTCTGCAAGATATCACACACACATGCACACACACACACAAATAATAAAGAAAACAAAGAATTAACTCATATAAAAGAATAAATCCTGCACATATGTGATTTAAAATGCATAGTAATAAAACAAGCACTTTACAGCACCCACTGAATGAAGACAACTAGTCTAACCAGGCTTTTGCTGCCATGCTCTAAGGAGCTTGTCAAATACAATGGACAATGTTAAGTGCTCCCAAGGCCAAAAGAAAATACACATGTACCATATGCCCAAGTTCTACTACTGGGCCATCTGAAGGAATGAACACATGTTGGAACCAAAACTACACAACACATAGTCTTGTTTGCAGGAAATAACCTTATCTTTTGGCTTCTTTGAAAGTTCTGTTTCTTACATACATTGTAGTCATATTTTATTGTTACCCTAGTTACATACTAATTACACTATTTAAAATTTTTAAATTTTCCCGTATGTATGTATGTATGCATGTATGTGTTCAAAAACGTGTCATAATTGGTAACTCATTTTCATAACGGTTCTCCACAGCACTTCAGACAAAAAACATTAGAGGTGCCTGGAACAGATACTATTGCTTCTCTCCAGTTCCCTCACCCACTCAGCCCCTCATTCTTTCTAACAGAAAATTGGTTTAGTGAGGGATTATCCTTCACAGAGCTGTACCCAACGGGAAGGCCTGACCTATACCCCACTCATAGGGAGTGAGTCTGATGTAACTGAGCTAATTATGAAGGCAACATAACCCTTGCCAGTGACTACCATGGGCCAAAGCCTATGACACAGTGCTGATCCATTTAAACACAAGAAGTCTGATAGAGGTACTGGGAAATACTCACGGGTCTTAAGGGGACATAAGGAGAAGCAGCTTTTTTATGTCTCTGGGTAGCATGCATATCATTCCATCTGGGTGGCTGTGGGTGTTTTGACACTGAGCACAAATCTGCCTCAGTGAGGATGACACAGCAGAAAGGAAGGAAGCCAAGACAGTCAACATTGCAGAGCAGCTAGATTATCTCACTCTGGTTTGCCCTGACTGAGGACCTCTTTATATAGAAAGGGAAATTCCTTTTATCCATTTATATTTAGTTTTCTCTCAGTTATAACCAAAAACCTCCTGTAGACAGATAGCTGAAATAAAATATGAAGTAATACTACTACCACCTGAAAAGCTCACAGAAGCTGGGTGGTGATGCACGCCTTTAATCCCAGCACTCGGGAGGCAGAGGCAGGTGTATCTCTGTGAGTTCAAGACCATCATGGTCTACAGAGTGAGTTCCACAACAGCCAGAGCTGCACAAAGAAACCCTGTCTTGGGCTTTCCCCAAAACAAAATAGAAAGAAAGAGAGAGAGAGAGAGAGAGAGAGAGAGAGAGAAAGGAAAAGCTCACAGAAATCTCATCAGACATTTTAAGCCAATCATTCTTGTGTACTATTTAATCTGGACTGGGGCCAGTTTATATCACAGGCGGAACTTGGAGATAGAAATAGAATAGATAAAGCAAGACCTAAATGGTTACCTCTTGTACTCTCAACAACTAAGGAAACAGAAAAGTGGTAAAGAAAGCAGGGAAGGCCATCAAATAATGTTTGTGTCAAATAACTATTATTAATCATATAATAATAGCCTATGAAACAGCTCTGCATAGGGTGACTCAATTAACCCTCGAGCAACAACAGGAGGCAGGTACAGTCTTTACTGCCTGTAGGAAGAAGGGCCAGAGGTCAGTTCATTTTAACTTGGACCCCACATTGATGGGCTCCCCACTACTCAGTTGGCTGGGTTCACATTTACAAAAAGTGGTGAAGAGTGCAAGGAAGAACACAAAAATGTATTTTGCTTAAAACAAACCAAAAAAAAAAAAAAAACAGGAAAGATATGGCATAAGCTACAGAATCATTTTTAAATCCAGAAAAGAAAAAAGAAGCCTAAAAAATAGCTTATTTTAATTTACATTTTTGCATGTGTACGAGTGTGGTTTGTAGACACATATGTATAGGTGCTCCCACATGCACCGCTGCACATGCAGCACATGAGTACACATGTCTGTGGAAACCTGACAATAGTTATCAAGGCAGCACCTCTCATTGAAGCAGACCTCACTGATTCTCTGACCCTGGCTAGTGTAGCAAGCAAGCTTGTCCAGGGATCCAATCTCTAGTAATTCTGGCATTACACATGGCCCCATGACTACATGGCTTTTACATGGGTTCTAGGGATCTAAACTCCAGTCCTTGAATTTGTGGGGCTAGTGCTTTATCCACTGTCATTTCCCAGACTCCATAGTTTAGAAGGGTATCAGAGACAGTGTGCAATTGAAATGTCCTGTCTTCCTGGACAGGTTAAAAGGGTAGTGTTTCTGTGAAATTAATTTAACAAAGATTTAAGTGGCCTTCCCTGAAAGGACTGTCTTTATCTCTAGAAAATCGTAATAATGATCTTGCTCTGTCATCAGCCTAAATTAGTGACCTCTGTTGTATCCCTTAATATGAGTGAACATTAAACCCTTGCCACTCCTAGGCATACAGTCTGCTGACAGTGTGTAAAAGCCTGAAAATCACAAGCTACAGTAGTAGTGCATAGTTCGTTATGGGAGCCCTGTAGAACACAATATAGCCATGTAAGGATAATGTAAGTCTTCCAGTCATGGTATAAATAAATGTTTAGGTGTTTTCATAAAAAGAAAAAAGAGCCGGGCGGTAGTGGCACACACCTTTAATCCCAGCACTCGGGAGGCAGAGGCAGGCAGATCTCTGTGAGTTCGAGGCCAGCCTAGTCTACAGAGCAAGACCAGAACAGCCAGAGCTGTTATACAGAGAAACCCTGTCTCGAAAAACCAAAAAAAAAAGCAGCATTAGACTATGTATAATGATAACTTATATAAAACTGTGTGTGTGTGTGTGTGTGTGTGTGTGTGTGTGTGTGTGTGTGTGTAGGTGCTCACAAGCACACCTAAAAGCAAGAGATAGAGAAGAACATGCACAAGCAAGAGAGCAAACTTACCCAGATACCAGCAATGAGTAAGGGGCTACAGAATTTGAAAAGATTTTTTTACACTCAAGCTCACTCATATTATTCAAATTCTCATAATCAGTATGTAAAATATGTATTCCCCCCCAAAAAAAAAACTAAAAGAAAAAAAGTGCTCCCATGTGTTTTGTAAAGAAAACAATTTCTTTCAAAGCTGGACTGCAATAAACAAAATTAGCATCTATGTAGTCAGGACATTGGCTACACTATTCTCCAAACTTGAAAACACAACTTTCCAACTCTAAAAAGAACTTAACACAAATGATACATAGACTAGTATCTTCATCAATTGTAAAAGCAGCAAATTACACAAATTTCCTGTCCAACATGAACAGAATGCTTGGTAACAATCTAATTGCTAAAAGAAGTTTAATTGTATTTAGGAAAGGCTGTGTGTCTGTAATTCACTGCAAAGGATAGAAAACAACTGAGCAGCAAGAGATGCTTATGTCATATTCAAAAGCTTGCACTGAGTGGAAATAAGCAAATATGGACACCTTAGGATGCAAAAAAGGTGATGAAATTTCCAGTCACAACAATCTTTCCTTTACAAGACCTGGTAGCCTTAGACCATATGAGTCAACTCTTATTCTGCCAGACACCGACCATAAAGAGCTAATGACATGGTCTAGGCTCAGAAATGACAGCTCTGGGAATCTACTATAAGATCCTCTTTTTGAATCACCTTGTGACAGGAGATGGGATCTTCAGTCTTGAGACAACAGTAATGAGACTCAGGGCAGCGTGTGGGCTACAGGCAGGGTTCAGATAGGGCTCCAGCTCTCAAGCTCAGAGGAGCAGGCACTAACCATTAAGCTGCTCTCTAAAAACTGAGGTAATAGCCAGGCATGGTGGTACACACCTTTAATCCCAGCACAGAGGCAGGCAGATCTCTTTGAGTTCAAGACCAGCCTGGTCTACAGAATGAGTTCTAGGATAGCCAGGGCTACACAGAGAAACTGACTCAAAAGAGGGGATGCAAGCATTTGTTGATTTGCTGGGGTGAACTAACATTTTCACTGGGGGATCCCAGGGGCTTAAGCTACTGCGGCTGCCGAAAGCATACTGTAGTGGTTTGAATTAAAATGGCCACCACGGGCTCATATATTTGAATGCTTGGTCCCTAGTTGGTATCACTGTTTTAAGAAGAAGCAGGTGTGGCCTTGTTGAAGGAGTTGTATCACTAAGTGGCTTTGAGGTTTCAAAAGCCCATAACAGGCCCAGTCTGTCTGCCTCCCACAAGAAGTAAGCTCTCAGCCACTGCTCCAGCACACTTGCCTGCCTTCTGCCATACCCCTGTCAGGATGGTCATGGTCTCACCCTCTGAAACGGTAAGCAAGTCCCCAATTAAATGCTTTTATAAGTTGCTGTAGTGCGGTGTCATCGTGCTATTCATATGTCTAGAACAGTACTAAGACATATGAAAATGGACTGAAGAAAGTGTTTCTTTCTTCACTGAATGCCATGCCTTCGGTGATCAACAAGCTAAGGGCCCAGGAACTTGTGTGTCCCTGTCTTCTTTGGTAAGTCACCCATCTGAGAAAGACGCAAACTAGCCAGTGGGAGTGGTTCATAATACAATTAATACTAAACCAAGGTCAAAGTTTTCTCAGGTCTTTTTATTAGGAAACACTCAAAATACAGAAAATGAGTTCAAAATTGGCAGAATACCTGCACTGAGCCTCCCTGCAGTGTCTGCCGCCCTTTGTCATCATTTGTATAGCTATGTCTTTACTAGTCTGACCTGCAGGCATTTTTCTGGGCTCAGTCTTGTTCAGCTGCTGCCTGTGCCCCTTCTCTTCCCATTGGCAGTGCTCTCTAGTATGCCCGTCCTTTGCTTGTTACCAGTTACCAGTTCAGTCCACTGTGTGGGCCACAGCACATGGCCCGGTGAACTCTATCTAGCCTTCCTGCTCCACAGCCACAGTGTTCCCAGCCTGCATCCTCCACACTAGACCCTAAAGGAAGGCACAAACTGTATGTCCCCATCTTCTGAGTATGTATGCCAAGGCTTCTACACCACTCAGTTGTCCAACACCACTTCTTTCTCTATTCTCTTTTGTCTCCAGCCACTGCTCAGTTTGGGACAAAGGATTTGACTCTTCATGAAGTAAACTGTGGTGGCTTCAATGAGATTTTCCACCCCCACTCCCGCTTCTCAGGCATGTGAATACTTGGTCCCCAGTTGGTGACTGATCAACCCTATCTGGGAACGCTTAGGAAATATGTCCCTGCTAGAGGAAGTTCATCACTGGGGGTGGGCTTCAAGGTTTCAAAAGCCATGTGTCATTCCCAGTCACTCTGCTTCCTGTTTGTGGTTTGAGACATGAACCCTCCTCAGCTCTCAGCTTCCAGCTCCAGTCACCATGTCTGCCTCCTGCTACACTCTCCTGCTATGATGGGAATGGACTACTCTTATCTCTCTGTAACTGTAAGCCCCAAATAAACCCTTCCTTCCTTAAGTTCCCTTGGCCATGGTGTTTCATCACAGCAATAGAAAAGTAACTAATACATAAGCCAAAGAGAGCTCGTGTTCAAGAGTCAGTATCTAGTAGGACTACAGGGTCTACTACCCAAACAGGAACCACAACAGTTCCTGACTGAAAGTTCAGCTCCCTGTCCTTTGCCCTGGGGGTTCCTATCTTATCTTTCTCCACTTGGTCTTACCTCTGATCCTTTTCCTCTAACTCTGGGGCTCTGTTGCAGTTCCAAGACAGTTATGATTTAAAGCCTTTGCACTTACTGTTCCCTCCCCTTAGAATAATGTTCCCTAAAATAATGACAAAGTTATTACCGTCTCAACTCAGGCCTTTGTCAAAACACATCAGAAAGCCTCTTCTGACCCCAACACTTAAGACAAGCATGTGTGCACACACCCTTACCAAGATTCATTTTTCTATTATTAATACCTGAAATTATATTATAACCTTTTTGTTATTTGCATACTGTCTATCTTAGTAGAATGAAAATTCTACATCAACTATGCCTTGATTTTTGAATACTAGGCATTCAGTCCATGGAATAACTTAAAAACCAATGGATATTCTCTCTATTCCAGACAGACTTAGCATGCTCCAGACTATTTCTTCAAAAGACAGTAATTTACTTCTCTCAAATTTGATAGATAATCCTTAAACATAAAATTCACAGTCTTAAGTAGAATTTACAAAATATCAACTAAGGATTTATCAGTGGTTTGGAACCAAAGTTAGTGAACTTTGTGGTAAAATAGGAATCAAACAGTACTGCCAGTACTGTCTTGAACATGAATGTATAAGAATGCCTTCTAGAATCTCCAGTGGGAGATGATTGAATTGGTGGTAAGCCATTCTCTTGGCAAGAAAAACCCCTTGCTTCAACTGTAGACAGACTTCTGTCCAAAAAGGACAAAACTTGGAAGCAGATAAGTCAACAGCCTAGCTCTGCCAAGACAGGGTAGGTAAGTCCTTCATAATTCCTGCTCTACAATCAATGTCTGTCAGAGAAGCGGGTCCAAATAGCTGAAGATTGATGCTGCAATGTATGGAGAGAAAATGGGAACTGTCCAGACAGCCACTGGTATGTCATTTCTTAGTATTGGAAGCTGCAGTCCCTGCACTTCCTATATAATCAGATATATTTATCCCTCTCAGGTCTCTGAGGTGGTTGAAGAATAGATAGCTAGAATCTCATAGTTAAATTTTGAGTTGTTTAGGAATCAAGAGGGTGTTCTGGATCTAAGAAGATATTTTTAAAATTATGAGGCAAGTTAGTATGAAAGCTGAGTTAGATATAGAACTTTAAACTCATGGAGATGGTTAGATAGTAGAATGTTAAAGTCAGGTGCCAAATACATATGGACTGGACATTGGGAATGTATGCTAAGCCATGTAACTCTGATAATTGTGGCCTATTTATTTCTGTTGTTTTGTATTTTATTTATAGTTATAAGAAAAAGAACCATTTTTTGGACTGAAAGGGAGAGCTGTTGAGGGGAAAAAGAAATACCTTAAACAAAAAAAAAAGAGGGGAAGAGGATGGGGGGGTTGAGGGGGAGGAGGGTGGAAGGGTGGGACTGGAGGGGGGAGTAGGGAGGGGATTGTGATTGAGATGTAACTTGAAGAAATAAAAAATAAATTATTAAAAAAAAAGAATGCCTTCTAGAACTTTCTCAGAAACAAAGGAGCTAGAGTTAAAGTTTCATCTCTAGGAACAGAACAAGTGACCAACCTGACTATTCAGGACACCCCAAACCCCTGACCAGTGATTGGCACAGAAACGGGAAATGACCCACCAAGGCCAGTCTCAGGCACTGGGGTAGATTCCTAGAGAGGGGCTGAACTCTTCTCATGACTCACTAGCTCTGGAGCTGTGTCAGGCTGGCAAAGCCAGATACCATCTCCCCTGTGCCTAGAAGGTCTAAGAACAAAACAAAAGCACAGAAAAGAAAAACAAACCAACCCAGAACTGGGAAAGAAGAGGACTATTCCACCAAAGGAGAGGTGAGACAAGAAAGAGTGATTCAAGCAAGTGAATGCTCTGGACACCATTTACATCCAGGTAGACAGCCATATCTAAGGCCAAATGTGTCCTTTCTCTGATTCATTGGGTGCTTTCTTTCAGCTGGTACTGGTGTGTCGTTCTTGAATACAAGGGTGTTGGCTAGAATAAATGCTGACCACATCTTCTGACTGAGAATAAAGAAAAAATGTAAAACCCTGCCAGGCTACACAGATACACACAAGTAACAATCAGGTGGCTGCTTAATGGCTACAGGACTCCTCTGCCTACTGATAGAAAAGTTCTGGAAAGCCAGGCATGGTGTCTTTAATCCCATGCCTTTAATCCCAGTATTCAAAAGACAGAGGCAGGAAGATCTCTGTGAGGTGGGGGCCAGCCTGCTATAGACAGGGAGCTCCAGGACAGCCAGGACTACATAGAGATCCTGTCTCAGGGTTTTGACGCTAGAAGCAATGACTGTACAGCACTGCAAGAGTATTTAATACCTCCAAACTGTTCACTTTAAAATGGTCAATTTTATGTGATGTGAATTTCACTTCAATAAACAAAATAAACGTTTCTTAATAGAATAACCTTTAAGTACAGCAAACTTATTTCCTAGAGGAGGAAATTGGACCAAATGATATATATACATTTTGAAGATCGCTGATATATACTCAACTATTTTCCAGTAAGAAAAAATCAGTCTTATCAAATGTATATTAGAGACCTCACATGTATGTTATTGGGGCAGGAGACAGCAATTTTGATAATTGGTAGGTAATTTGGTAATATATTTAAGTTCATATATCTTTGATTATTAGTAAAGTGTGGCATTTAAAATATGGTTATAGTTCTCATTGCTCTGGTTGTGACATATATATATATATATATATATATATATTATAATTTTTCTTGTTAATATGTAAGAGTTTTTATGCACTGAAGACACAACTAATTCAAATTGATATATTTTTCCACTTTGTTATTTACTTCTGATTTCAGTTGAAGGTGATCTATTTGTGTATGTGTTTATTTTAAGAGCACAAGTAAGAGATGGGGAATATTCTTTCCAAAATAAATATTGGCAATATGATACATAAAGGCACACACTGAGGGAAGATATGCAGACATTCTGTCTGCCTCCTTTTCAGAGTTCAGAGTTCTGTGTAAACTCTAGTACATCAGGCCTAACTAGTTCAAACACACCCTCATCTTATCAGATACAGTCCACAGAAGACAGAGGTTTATGTCACAAATATGAGCATACAGAAATAATCTCATTTAATCCCTAAAAACTTGTTCTTCGGTTCTTTTCTCTACTGTACAGGTAGGAAATACTATCAATTGTTTAATTATTTCACTGTAAAAAAAAAATTTTTTTTCTTTCCAGCTAGAAAAGATCCTTGGGGACAAGGGGAAACTCAGATTTTGGTTTTATAAATTTAAAATCTGACAATATTTCTCCAATTCTGTTTCCATGAGAATCATTGAAGCCATTCATTAGTACCCCCCATCATGGTTTACCCACATAGATTACTTGTCCCCTTTGGTCACAGAAACACTCCTTTCTTATATATATTCTCTATGGGCACCAAGGGCCTGGTCTGATGATAAATGCAGCAACACAAGGGGAAGGTAAAGCACTGTTCTGGAAGAGACCATCATCCTTAACTCACGGTCTTAAATAGTATGTGCTGGTATCTTCTCACTAGTAAAAACCATCTTTAGGACAGGAAGGCTTTCAAATTTTTAAAAATATCCACATGGGTGGTTAAATACCTCCCAACTCAAATGTAATATCCTGAAATTATTGTTGTTTGTTTTAAACTCACTTATCCAGGCTTAGAATGCAAACCCTGGCATCCTGAATGCTGCACTCATTGCCTGCCAGAGTTGTGATGGAAGTATTGCTGTTAAATGAACAGGGAATTCTACAGCTGTCTGCCTTAGGTTCGGACACTTCTAGTTACACAGTTTTGCATAGGGTTCTTCTCTCACTATCTACAAAATGTCTTAATTGCATTTCAAAACATTAAATGAGTTAATATACAAGAAAGAGTGGCAGCTCTTGGGAACATAGGAGTGCCAAATTAATATTCTTTTTAACTTTTTTAATGTTCAATATTTAAAATTTATTTTTATTATGTTTAATTATTGAAAGGGTATATACACGTGACTGTAGGTACTCATGGATGCCAGAGGTGTGAAATTTACCTAAATCTGGAGTTACAGGAAGTTGGGAGCTATCTGACATGTGTTCTGGGAACTGAATTCTGGTCCTCTACAAAAGTAGTACAAGCTCGTAACTGCTGTAACATCTCTCCAGCCCAAGCATTGTTATCTAAATAAAGAAATGTGTTACCAAGAGGCATCAAGATGAGCAAGAATGCTGCCATGTTTGCCATAAGCTTCATTTAGCGGGGAAGATGAGGCAGAACTAAAGAAGCATGAATCAAAAAGAAAATGCAAGAATGTCCAATGATAGATTAAAATGCTGTGGGAATTCTGCAGAAAGATAATTTCAGGGCAAGAGGACAAAGAGAATTTATGTGGAACTGTAGTGTGTGTGTGTCTGTGCATATCTGTGTATGTGTCTTTATGTGTGTCTGTGTGTGTGCGTGTGTGTCTGTATGTGTGTCTGTCTGTGAGTCTGTGTGTGTGTCTGTGTGTGTATCCATGTGTGTCTGTGTGTGTGTGCATGTGTATATGTCTGTGTCTCTGTGTGTGTCTCTTGCGTATGTCTGTGTGTTCTGTCCCAGAAGCATTTTAGACAGCAAATGGAACATATTTGATAGGGTAAGAGAAGGTGCCTTGCTTTGAGTTCTCTGAGAAGTAGACAGAATTAAACGTGTGTGAGACTTGCTGGTGGAAATACCTGGGAGACAAAGGAAACCTGGGGAAGGCATATCCAGGCTTCAGACTACATCCAGCTCTGTCCTGGGAAGGAGAGGAGAGAATACTGAACAGAGGTGTCTCAAGCCAGAGTAAGGCGGAACCTCAAGACAAAGCTGTCCTCCAGTAACACCTGGGTCTCTAGAAAGAAGCTGGGTTTGTTACTCAGCTGAGAGAAGCCTGAGGGAAGTTCGACTTGAAAGAAACTGAAGCAGAGGGCTGCCAGTCAACTACACTGTGTGCAGCAGAAGCAAGAACCCTACGTTCTCAGCACTCCTAAAGCGGGTCACAAGTAAAGTCACTTTGGATGTCCTTTGCAGAACAGTCTCAGTTCAATGCATATGCAGAGCAGAAATCTTAAAAAAACAAAACAAACAAAAAAGAAAACTAGACAATCAGTGAGCTCCTAATAGTTTTCCTTTTAACTGGATTGCAACTCTAATAGCAAAATCAAAGTCCATGTTTACTGCTGGAGACTACAACAACTTTAGGTAGCATTCAATATCTTCTATATGGAAACAGTATCAAGGACACAAAGGGTCATAGCACCTCTATAATGCAAAGACTTTAAGATATGATTTCTCAGTTTCATCTAATACTCAATCACCAGACTCTGCTAACACATTCTGAACCCCCCTCACCTGAAACGCTGTTTGAGCTGACAAGTCTGGGAGGCTAAACCTAGGTAAAGACAGTTTGCACTGCAGAGTACCTACAATACAGTCACACACAGACACTTAATAAGCTTCTCTCATGATTAGTAAAGCCGCTGGCTTGAGGTGACACTCTAATTGGCTGGAGAATGTGAGAAAAAGCTTTGGTCAAAGACAAAGTGCTACCTGAACAGAACTGTCAATGCTGTGGAGTTACAGCTTACATGAGGTTACGTCACACGAAAGGCACAGTGGAGAGAAGCACAGAGACCCTCACATACCGCAGTCACAGCCTGCAGAGATCAGCTCCCACCCTGCAGCATGTGGGCACAGGGTGGCGGAGCTGGCACTGTGACAGCTGCTCTACTGGACTAAGCTCGTGTTACACAGCTCTTCCCTTCTGGCTGAATGCCTTTTTACTCTGAAAAAGAACAGAAGCGAGCCTATGTCACTGAATCTCCTTATTTTAAAAGGACATGTGGCACAGAAGAGGGAGCATGACATTCCAAGTTCCTATCACCACACCAGCAAGAAAGCTGGTTCAGGCAGATGTCACCACTGACCTCCACCTCAGCCCTCCAGTTCTACATTTTTGTTCCCTTAACAGTCCTCCAATGAAGAGGCATCCTCCCATCAGCCCCCCTTTTCCTGCCCACCCCTACTCTGGGGTCTTTATGTGTATGTGTATCTGTGTTGTACATACGTATGTATGTATGTATGTATGTATGTATGTATGTATGTATGTATGTACATGTTTGTGCAGGTATGCCTGTGTACTTGCTTGGAGGTCAAAAGAGAACACTGGGGGTCCTACCACTCTAACACTATCCTTATTCCCGTGAAAGAGGGTCTCTCATTGATCCTGGAGCCACACTGGTGGCCAGCAATTGCAACCATTCTCCTGTTTCTACTCCACCTAGAGCTAGGGGCCTCTTCATGGATGCTAAGGATTTAAAGTCAGGCCCTAATGCTTGGTCAGCAGATGTTCTTATAGGCTGAGCCATATCTCCAGCCTGTCTCTCCTTCATTTCACTGTAGATCACACCCTTCTCATTAATCCATCCTCTTATCAACTCAAATCCCTGTGCTTCTTTAAAAAATATTAAAAATTCATACCTCCCCTTATACCCACTCTCAATCCAGAATGCCTCTTACGAGCAAATTACCTGACCCTCTTTTAGTAGCACGCCCCAGACACACCTTTAACTAACTAAAGCAAAAGCAGGATGAGACCAATTCCTGCAACTGGGCAGACCTGGCACAGACATGCTGGACCCTGTAGCTCGCACTGGATCTACAGCGCTCCCTCAGGCCTCTTCTCCTCAGGCTTCCCCTTTGAGTACTGATTCACTTTAAGGTACGTGTTTTCCATACAGTGGAAAGACTATGACCAGGTACCTCCTCAGAGCTTACACCACAAATAGACAAGGACTGCCTTTCTTTTGGCATCTAGGTTTCAAATCTTGGGAGAGGCTGGGAATCCCAGATCCTTCCTTAAGAAAAGACATTCTCGCTGGGCATGATGGCACACGCCTTTAATCCCAGCATCCCAGCACTTGGGAGGCAGAGGCAGGAGGATCTCTATGAGTTCAAGGCCAGCCTGGTCTACAAATGGAGTCCAGGACAGCCAGGACTACACAGAGAAACCCTGTCTCGAAAAAACAAAAGAAAAAAAAAACAAGAAAAAAGAAAAGACATTCTCCTTTTCTGCTTCAAACATTTCACTGGGCTCCTACTCTCTACCTATATACCCAGTACAAAAGCTACTGTATGCTTAACTCTTTCATACCTTCCAGAATTGCAAAGTTCTGTTTTCTGCCAGTGTCTTTATCCACTCCTCATGCACCAGGCAAAGCCCTTTATCTATTATTCATACCCCAACTCAGCCCTAACCTTCCTCTGTAAACACTCCAGACACCTGAATAACAACCATCTCCATCCCTCCTTCCCACTCCACTGTATCGTTCAAAACTCTGTGTGGAAATTTCATCCTTTAAGTATCTGCTTCTCCTATTGAACCCCAAGCTCTGATCTTTCACCTTACTATCTGAATACGCGATAGACATATACACAATTGCACACATATTTTCACACACAAACAAAAGTTCCCAAATTAAATTTTTTAAATCTCAAGGATAAGACAACTTGATAAGTAACTGTTTACTACATTTACATATTAATTGTTCTTAACTTAGTAGTTAAGTTTGTTCTTTTAAAAAAAAAATAAGGTTTAAATGGAATCAACTGCTACTCTGAAGACCAACTCTTTAAGAACACACACACACACACACACACACACACACAATTTGCTACAGTTATACCTATTGTACTCAGTTTGGAGACCAATGATCAATATTATAAACAACTTGAAAAAGTGCTTATGCTTGCCCAGGAGTAAAATGCTTATCAACAAAATAAAAATTCAAATTATAAATATTTATAGGAAAGTATTTTGGGACTATCAGTAATTTCCTTTCTCAGAACAGCCACTGGAAAGCAATTCTTCTCAGTTTTCACACACAGAGCATCTCAGTTCAGATGGTGGCCCTGTGTTCAACTTTCCCAAGTCTAGACGGCCTGAACCCTAGAGGCGGGCATCGTATTAGTGTACAAAGTTCATTTTACATTCCAGAGGCTGCAGATGTGTATTAGGGACTGATGAAAACAAGCATGGGAACATTATGGCAAAGTCATTTTGCGGTAAGCTGGCTAACTAAGAGATCGAAATAGGCCCGCAAGGATCTGCAACTACAGCGCCTGGTCTTTTCTAGTTATAGAATTCCTATCTGCAAATACCTCACTGCCTGCCAGGCCTGAACACAGAACCCAGTGAACTGAGTGATAAAGCACAGAAGGGCCTTTTTAAAAAAATCTTCTGTCAAGCTCCAGTCAAACAGATCTTCCAGATCTCCCTGGGACAGACCAGAAAGGGCGCTATAACCTTCACAGAAAATTTGCAAGACAGACAAAAACTGCTGGGTTTTGTTTATGTATTAACATTCACTCTGGTGGGTAAATATCTTTTCTGATGTGTAAATATCCTTTTGAGTCAGGTAACTAGCAGAACCAAAGCAATAGCTTCCTCTCCCTCCCCCACCCAACTTTTATTGTGAGTACATCTCACTAAATTCTCTAGCTGGCCTTGAACTCAGCTTTTGGCCCAACAGGCCTTGAACTTTCAACCTTCCTGTCTCAACCTCCAGAGTAACTTGAGTTAACCGCTTGTACCACGAGGCTGGCCAGCTTCATGAATATGAATACCAGCTTGTCCACTGGGAGTTCGTAGACAAATGGTTAACTTCACTGTGCCTCAGTTTCTCTGTTCTAGGTTGAGGTGGGAGCACTACCTTCATCATAGTTGTGGAGAGAATCAATGAGCTCATCACAGCAAAGAATCAAATCATTGTTTTCTACCCTCTCATTAAGTTCCTGACCCCACATACCACAATCTTGTCCCAGACATTCCACTTGGACCTTCCTTTTCTCACACTTGACCCACCTGTAGTCACCAAACTTGCCATGCCCCATCATTAGCTAGGACCCCTCCCACCTCCTAGCTCCAACCAGGATACTCCCATGATCCCAAACGCCCATCAACAAATTATGAAAAAGGGTGTGTTCCTAGTCTGACTAAAGTGAAAAGGAGAAGTCTATTCTAAGAAAAAACACCAGATGGTTTGGGAGGTATTATTGTTATCAGAAGAGGAAAGAAGAGTAAGGAAAAGAGGCAGTAGGGGAAAAGAGAGGAGGGGTGGGGAGAGGGGAAGGAAAGGGAAGAGAAAAGGAAAAAAGCTGAGCATGGTGGCACACACACCTGTAATCCCAGAACTCATCAAGTAAAGAAGGGAAGATGGAGAGTTTGAGGCCAGTCTAGGCTACTGGAATATGGTACATAGTGCTCACAAATGTTTAGAACTAAAAAGAAAGGGACAAAACATGGAGAATACATACATACACACATACACACACACATATGGAGCTGGAGAGATGGCTCAGTGAGTAAAAGCACTTTCTGCATACTCAAATATGCAGGACTCCAGTTCAAATCCCCAGCACCCATGGTTGCATACATACCTGCAACCTGAGGTGGTGGCTGTGGAGTGTGTGGAGACAGAGGATCCCTGGGGCTTTCTGGCCACCAGATTAGCTCCAAGATCACTGAGAGACCCTGTCTTAAGCTCAGTGGAAGAAGGGAGTGAGTAGTAGAGCAGGACATCTGATCTATTATGTATTCATACACACAAAAACATGCACACGCTAAACGCAGGTAACACATACACACACAAAATAAAAATGAGTAAAGTAAATGTGAACTTGCCCTTTATAGCAAGAAGAAATATGTTATCCTTTGCTCTATCAACATACAGACCTTTGTAAGAAAAGGTTTTCGCCGGGCGGTGGTGGCGCACGCCTTTAATCCCAGCACTTGGGAGGCAGAGGTAGGCGGATCTTTGTGAGTTCGAGGCCAGCCTGGTCTACAAAGTGAGTCCAGGACAGCCAAGGATACACAGAGAAACCCTGTCTCGAAAAACCAAAAAAAAAAAAAGAAAAGGTTTTTGTACAAACTTGAGGTCCAAGTGCTGGCCTCTAAGTTGATCTGAAGTCGCAGCCTCTAGCCCACATTAATTCATCTTAATCACCCTCTAGCCAGCATCTGAAGCCCTCACTGCACTTCAAATGTCACTAGTTCTTGCTGCTCTGATCTATCATCCTGGCCTTCCTCTTCCAACAACCAATCATTCCCTTGCCACAGCCCTTTCAAGGGCTGTCCCTCCTCTCATGATCCATTCTCCTGGTGTCCCTGGAGATGGGCAGTTCTCAAGTCTTCTCTATTAGCCTCTCAAAAAGTCTCCACACAAACCCCCACCTAAAGGTAGGTGTGAGCTCACAACTCAGGCAAGCTGAACCCTTTCTGATCCGAGCCACCAACTTTGCCTCACCCTCTGCTTGTCAGGACACCTGACTCTAACCCTGGTCTACACAGAGCTCTACGCAAGGGTCCTCTGTGCCCAGTGCCCCAACTCCTCACTACCAAAGGCTGCAGGGCAGAGTCACCCTTCTGCACCATTGCCACATGGATATCTACTACCAACTCTTCCCTCTTCTCCTGGCTAGAACTGCCCTACCCTATCCCTCTGCTTTCCCAAATTCAAGTCCTACTACCTGTAGCCACCAGCCATATCTTGCTACTGAGCATGTGATATGTGGCTAGTAAGGACAAATATGTGCTCTGACTATATAATATAATTTGCATAGAAGTACTGTAAAACTTTACAGGTATAGTCTTTACCTGCTGATATAATACATTAGGTTAAATAAAATACATTAAAATTAATTTTACTTGCTTCTCTTGTGTTAAAAATATAGTATAGAATAGAAATGTTTAAATTACATACGTACCGTATATTTTTATTATTTGTTTTTGAGACAGGATCTTGCTATGTGGACCTGGCTGAGACAGAATTTTCAATGTAACCCAGGCTGATCTCGAATTAATAACCCTGCCTTAACCTCCTCCCAAAGGCTGGGTCTACTTGTATACAGCAATACACAGGAGTTGTGTGTAGGATGGGCGGCATTTAGTTTATTCAGTTACTTTCCCAATGATGATTTAAACAGCATTATGGACAACTGAAGTCAGCTCCTTGTTCCTCCCAATGATACATACAAACCATCCAAAACACAGCTCTGTGATAGCTAATTAAAAAATATAGTCAGGACAAGCTATCTAAGTAGCACTGAATTGAAGTCATTATCATAATCCTAAAACATATTCTACTCTCCATAGTCAACCATTTCTTCACAAGTTGTCTGAAATACAGACTTTTATAAAAAGAGAATAAGGTCATTATCTAAAATAAAAAAAAGGGCAAAGAAAATACCTTAAAGTATGTGTCCTATTAATGGTGAGAGGAAAGCAATAAAGAAGAATTTGGTCAATGCCTGCTCCAAGCTGAAGCCATTACATACTGTACTCTCGCCTCACCATATCTGTTTAACAGAGTAACAAAGCTGAGGTTCAAGGGCACACTAAGTACTAGTCCCGAGTTGTGCAGCTACAAGTAGCAGCAACAGGCTGCAAGCCCAGGTCAGTGGCATCATCCTTATATGTGAAAAAAATACCAACCTATTTTACCTGAAGACACATGCATGAAAAGCAAGAACTTAGATGTGTACATAATGTGTAATACTAATTGAATTCATTCCCTTCAGCTGCCTTCATATTTACTTAATTCCTATCTTTCAGTTCAAAAACACTTTGACTTTCTTAAAAGTAGTAACTAGAAAAGATATTTGATGCTGTGGGAATTAATACTTTAATGCACTAGGTTTCTTTAAAGTCTTCAAACAATAGTTGTAAAGCAAAAGTTTACACTAAATATTATGGCTAGAACGCCTCAAAATTTTTTTTAAAAATAGAGCCATATGAAAAGAAAATGGCCTTAATTTCAGATTAGAATGTTAGACTGCAGGTGGCTACAGAGATTACACAAACTTGATAGCAGCTTAAAAGTTTTTTTGTTTTTTGGGTTTTTTTTTGTAGAGGTATAGGCTATTTCCATGGTTTGGCATTAAAAAGCAGGTAACAGGTTTAAAACACTGTAAATAAATTAAAGGTGACAGCTGTTCAACCTGGTTTTTCAAACCTCCAAGAGTTGAAAAAACTTAGAGCTAAGGTAAAATAATGC
>CAJQZJ010032307.1:1264333-1283778 GCA_907164525.1 Lophiomys imhausi
CCATTATATTGCAATTACTCAATGAGGAAAAGCTTTGTTTTCTTTTTATTGAAAATAGTTTTTCCCCTCACATAAAATATCCTGATTATGGTTTCCCCTTCTTCTTTTCCTCCCAGCTCTTTCCTGACTCCTCTCTCATTCTGATCTATCCCCTTTCTGTCTCCCATTAGTAAACAGACTCTCTTCTAAAGTATGATGACATGATATGACATGATATGATATGATATGATATATGACAAAAACTAACATATCAGAATAGGATAAAACAAACAGAAGGAAAAGAGCCCAAGATAAGGCACAAGAAACAGAAGAGCCCCTCATTCTCACACTCAGATTCTCATAAAAACACTAGGAAGCCATAATATACACACAAAGTACCTGTAAAGCAATAGAGAGAAGTGTGTGTGTGTGTGTGTTTGTGTGTGTGTGTGTGTGTGTGTGTGTGTGTGTGTGTGTAATAAAAACTTAAAAAAGAAATTTAAAAAGGAAAAGCCCAGACATGACAACAGTTGACTATTAGAACTGAGGACGGAAACAGTCGCCTACCATTCCCATTGCTCTGATTGTTTCTTGTTGTGAACCTTTTATAAACTGGATTTCTCCACCATGAGCCAGCTGTCCAACACTTGGAAGTCAGAGGCAGATACAAGAATATTGAGCTTCTGACTCTGAATAACTAAACTTTGGGTACCTGAACAGTGGTGGTTTGAAAGAAAATGCCCCCCCCCCCATAGGGAATGGCACGATTAGATCTTGTTGAAATAGGTGGGGCCTTGTTGGAGGAAGTTTGTCTCTATGGGGAGCATGAGTTTTGAGGTCTCAGATGCTCAAGCTAGGCCTAGTGTAGGCTATTCACAAGACTAAAATGGACTCCCTTTATTAACTTTGTATAATTTGTAAACTTTCTACTATACTTTGCAGGAAAGTGTCCAGGCACGCACCTGAGAAGCTCCAGCAGCCAGGCAGGGCTGTCCTATATCTTTCCCTGGGCTCCATCCCCTGTGGTCTCTGAAGGGGTGCTTTGCTCTTCAGGCTGTGCTGCTGGCCCCTCTGCACCTCCAGACAGCAACATCTCAGGACTCCAGAGCAGCTGAAGCTAACTCTCGACATCTCTGGGAACTGAGATCAGACGCCTAAAAAAAACACTGGGAAGCTGGAGCCAGCAGCATCTTAATCTTCAGTTAGGACTGCTGCTGACTGGGAACTCAGGGGAAGGGAGGTGTGTCCAACTGGAGCTAATCTATGAGCTCCATTGCCATCTCTGTGGCAACAACATATAAACTAGTCATTCTCCCCAAACAGGGAGCTTTACATGGTCTGGCACTGCCAGCCAGGGACCAGGATTAGGAATCTGACCCTTAATATAAATTCATAGTTTAGTTAAGGAAAATTGTTTTGTTTAAGAGTTCAAGTCTGTGTAAAGCCCCTAAGGCATGAATTAATAGGCCCTTCCCCTATACCTCTCTATCTGAATGGCAGTTTCAGTCTCTAATTGTCACAAAGGCCACCTCCAGCCCCCCAGTGAGACCCCTCCCAGATTTCTGCTAATTTTAGGTGAAAAGTCTGAACAAAACCCCACCAATCCCTAAGCACCCCCAAGCTCAGGACTTTAAATCCCACCAATCCTCACTCTAGAAATCTCTGCCTAGAAAGCTCCACCCCTCAAAAATCTTATATAAGGGGCTATGTTTGCCTAGCTCTCTGCTGTCCTCTCTTGGGGTCAGAGGCAACCACTGCTGGATTCTTCCCTCCTGTCCTGGATTCATCCCTCCATGGGCTCCCAAGTCCCACCTCAGAGCTATGTGGTTCCTGGGCTCCCATATCTCAGGATACTCTTCCCTTGGAACACTGTCCAGCCTAAAAGAGCAGTGTAGTTCCTGGGCTCCCATGTCTCAGGACACCCTTCCCTTGGGACACTGTCACACCTCAGAGTTGTGTAGTTCTCAGACTTTGGAGTTGTGGGTTTCCTGGATACATTCCCATATGATCAGGAAGGCGAACACCTAGTATGTGGCCTTCTCTTCTGCTGCCTGAAGAGCAAGATATAGAACTCTCAACTCCTTCTCCACTACTATATCTCCCTGCAGACCACCATGCTTCCAGCCATGACAATTATGAACCAAATCTCTGAAACTGTAAGACAGCCTCAATTAAATGTTTTCCCTTTTAAGAGTTGACATGTAGCTGGGCGTGGTGGCACACGCCTTTAATCCCAGCACTCGGGAGGCAGAGGCAGGCGGATCTCTGTGAGTTCGAGGCCAGCCTGGTCTACAAAGTGAGTCCAGGACAGCCAGAGTTACATAGAGAAACCCTGTCTCAAAAAACCAAAAAAAAAAAAAAAAAAAAAAAAGAGTTGACATGTGTTGGATATGGCTCCAGAGGTGTGTGGCTGGGAACAGTGAGATTCAAGCAAATCCAAACTCTAGAAATCTCAAAGTTGAGGCACCAGACCCTGAACTGAGATTGGTAGGTGTGAGATCAAGCTCTTTCTCTGTTCTGCCTGCCTCCCTGGAGCACGTGGACACATTTCCAAAGGGCTACCTTCCTTATGGCATGTAGAAACAACCCCACAGGTGGTCACAAGTGAGCTTAGTCACGTACTCATGTCTGAGACCCTTCCCCAAGTAAATATAGCACTGCCAGCATCTCAATCACAGCTACAGAATACACCCACCCACAAAACTCCCCTTCCCATTTCCCATGGTTCCAAAAGGGCCCTCACGCATCTCAGGGGGCTGGGAAATTTAGGAAACTTTAGGGGACCATAGGAGAGTTAAGACCATCATGACATAAGCTATAATAAAAGTTCACCAAATAGCTACCTCAGAGCTGTTGTGATTTCCCTGGAGAAAACTTTCTCCAACCGCACAGGCATTTTCCAGGACCCGCCATATTTTCTCTGGCATGGAATGCTGGTCTTTGACTTGGGCCTGCAGCCTGGATGGTCCTGCCAGCAGGCTGTGGGAAAAAAGCATTCAAGCTGTATCCAGTGGGACGTTAGAGGGAAACACAGACTGATCTCACCTAACAGACGTGGACACCCATTCACCCATATATGCTGAGGAACAACATAGGCAACTTGTGAGAGCCACTCTGGGAATACCGGGAATACTCTATTCAGAGTCTCAGAGATATTGGTGAGATGAGAGAGACATTTTTTTTTTTTTTGGTTTTTCGAGACAGGGTTTCTCTGTGTAGCCCTGGCTGTCCTGGACTCACTTTGTTGACCAGGCTGGCCTCGAACTCGCAAAGATCCGCCTGCCTCTGCCTCCCAAGTGCTGGGATTAAAGGCGTGCGCCACCACTGCCCGGCAAGAGAGACATGTTTTGTGGGAATCATTTGACTAGTTCTACATTTTATACAGAGGCCTGGGGGCAGAGATGTTAGTAAGTGCTTGTTTACAAGCATGAGGACCTGAGTTCAGATCCATACTATTCACATAAGTCAGATATGGTCAGGAGTGTCTATAACCCCAGTGCTGGGGAGGTTAAGGCAGGGGCATTCCAGGGATATGCTGGGCGGGCAGCCAGTCTAGCTGAGTTGATGAGCCCCAGGTTCACTTAGAGACCCTGTCTCAAAAGATAAGGTGGAGAGTAATTGAAGACACCCCAAATCCACCTAACCTCCACATACATGAGCACACACACACACACACACACACACACAAGGGGGGGGGGGAAGGAGGGAGAGAGAGGGACAGAAAGAGGGAAAGAGAGAGGGAGGGGAAGAGGGATAGAGAGAGAATTACTTTTCATGACATTATAGTATATATGAGTATAATTGGTTTAAGTTTTGGAGCATACATGGTGGAGCCAATTTCCCCTTAAATTTGCCTTTACCAGTTGAGTGCCACCAGGAATGTCGATCACATGCTGGTCATTTGGTGGGAGGTTTAGGAAACTGCACAGACTCAGCAGCTTTGTACTTGGCAATGATTTTAAACATCCTGGAGACTATCTGGGAGCGCTGAGTCCCTTCCCCTTCCTGATTATGAGAAGGACGGGAGGATGGGCAGTTTGCCTTGCTGTATATAAAATAAGATAGGAGAGTACAATGAGAGAATTGGCTACCTTCCCTGACTGTAACTTCTTGCCTAGCAATTCTTTCTCACCTTGACCCCTGGAAGCATGTTTGGTGTTCTGATATGAAAATGTTTCTAATAAAAATGTGACACTTCATGCAATGTTCATTTGTCTCTTACTTTGAAATCCAAGACTCCAAGGAATAATTTGTGCTCAGTCAGCTTTGGTGCCACAGGCGAAGTTGGAACGTCATTGGAAATGCCAGCAGATATAAAATTTTCCCTGTACGTCTTGTCTCAGGAAGCTGGGACTTCTGGGCATGGTGGTGCATGCCTTTAATCCTAGCACTTCGGAGGCAGAGGCAGGTGGATCTCTATGAGTTCAAGGCCAGCCTGGTCTACAAAGTGAGTCAAGGACAGCCAAGGATACACAGAGAAACCCTGTCTCGAAAAACCAAAAAAAAAAAAAAAAAGAAGCTGGGACTTTGCTCAGTTCCTTCCGTGCTCACACGTATACTTAAAGACAGTGAACACCTATGCCTCTCTGCCTGGAGGGGTTTTTCTCCCCTTATCCACAGGTAAGATACAGGTAAGATGAGGCGACCAGAGAGATGATGCTCTCAGAAGCAATGCTTAGCTAACAAATGACAGGAAGCTGGTGAATAAAAACCAGATCCTTCACATTTGCAGAGAGAGATAACTGAGGAGTACATTCAAAGATTCCTGTCCAGTGCTGTAGCTGCCCACGGTGATTGCAGACACCCTTCTCGGTATCTGTAAAGAACTGATTTTAGGATATCCCCCAGATACAAAACACCAAAGATGGCAAAGTCCTTAATATAGAACTGTGTAGTGTTTACATATAACCCATCCACTTCCTCCTGCATATTTAAACTCATTTCTGGATTCCTTCTAATACTTAATAGAAATGTATTGCAAATAACTGTTAACCTGGATTGTTCAGTAAATAAAAAGAAAAAAAACTCTACATATCTGTGCCTATGGGAGAGATTAAATTTCTTTTTTTCTCTCTCTTTTTTTTAGATTAAATTTCTTAAAACCATGTTTATCTGTGGATGGTTGAATCCGTGGACACAGAACCCATGGATACAGAGGAGTAACTCTACCTGTTTGAGAAGGAGCCACATCCAGGCGGCTTTCCTCACTCATCCCCCTTCCCTTCTTCTCTGACCACTGCTCAAGCAAGTACTTGCTTTTTAATCTGTGTTTTGTTCCCAAACAGCACTCAATCACACATACACACCCACACCCACACCCACACACACACACACACACACACACACACACACACACACACCCCACAAAAGTAAACACACAATGGTCAAAATAATAAGCTGAGGTTAACATCAGAATAACATCTAGGGTTTTTTGTTTTTTACAAATTGTCTTTGCCTAATGCTGAACCAGGTGAGGTAGAAACCAACCTTATAACCTAGTGAAAGAGAATGAAGTTGTTGAGACTTTTAAGCAAGACAAATCCTAGGCTTCTAGATGGATGACAGAATGGGCAAGAGGTGTACAGGCAAACAAACAGACGAAAGGATTACTCATGAAAGTGTCGGTCTAGGCCTTCGCCTAGAGACCCAAGTCAGGCAAACCTAAAACTGAGGAAAGAGTTTCTGGCCTTCATCACTTACATTAGATCACTTTTCATTCTGATAAAAGGGTGAGAAGCCTGGGAGAAACAATGATAATGAAGGAGACCTTATTTTGGCTCAGGGTTTCAGAGGTTCCGGTCCACGGTCAGTTGGCCCTTCTCCTCTGGGTCTGTGTTGACACAGTACATTGTGACAGGAAGTATATATGGTGAAGGAAATCTGTTTACTTAATGGTGTCCAGGAAGAAAAGATAGACAGAGAGACAGGGCCTATGGACCTAATATCCCCTTCAAGATTATACTGCCGCTATAGTTCTTTTCTATTGATGGATAAAACACCATGACAAAGACAACTTATAGAAGGATGGGTTTATTTGAGCTCACAGTTCCAGAGAGATAAAAGACCATCATGGAAGGGAACCATGGCAGCAGGCTATAGACATGGGAGCAGGAACAGCTGGGAGTTCCCATCTCTAACCCCAAGTAGGAAGCAGAGAGCAAACTGAGAATGTCAAGAGTCTCAAAACTCTCAAAGCCCACCCGCAGTGACATACTTCCTTCAGTATGTCACACCTCCCCAGCCTCCCACAGATTGCACCACCAACTAGGAACCAAGTACTCAAATGCCTGAGACTATAGGGGACATCTGACTTTAAACTACCACATCCCCCAGTAATGTAGCTTGTTCTGACCAAGTCTTGGCTTCAGAAGTTTCCACTGCTTCCCAACAAAGACACAGGTTGATAGTAAAGCCTTTACCATATGAGCCTTTGAGGATGTGTTGGCCAATTTTGGTTGTCAACTGACAAACCCAAGCTGTTCTGTGCTCCAGTGATAGATTTTCTTAATCAGATTACTTGAAGCAGGAAGACCCACTCTAAATCTGGACCACTTTTTCTGGTCACAGCCCACATAAAAGGACACAGAGGAAGGAAACTTTGTTGTTTGCCCTTTTGCCTAACTCTTGTTAGCAAGCTCATTTATCCTGTTGATGCAACAGATATTCAACTCAAATTCTTTAGAATTCCCACACCGACTAAGACGAGTAGGCAGTTCTGAAGGAATCCTCCAGATCTTCAACATCAGATAGAGTTTACAGAGACATTAGTGTCATGGACTGAGCAATAATGGGATTCTAGGCCTTTCTGTCGTGGGAAAGCCATTAGTGGATTATCCAAGTCACACCCTGTCAGCCATCCTAATAAATCCCCTATATATATATATATATAAATATGATATTATTAACATATATATATATATACATAATTCTACATATATATATACACACACACATACATATATTTCATTCTATCAATTCTGTTCTGTTAGAAAGCCCTGTCTAATCCAGAGGGTATATAAGATTCTAAACATAATGTCACCTAACTCTGTGAAACTACAAAGCTTTTATGTAGTTTATATGACAGCCATTATATAAATGCAAGTCTCATTCTCCTTGGCTCTTCTCTCACCTTGCTTTTTCTGCTCAGTATTATAGTCTTGAGATTTTTTTTTTTTAAATGCCAATTGCTCTTTTTTGTTTTGTTTTGTTTTTGTTTTTTTTAAAGATTTATTTATTATGTATACAGTGTTCTGTCTGCAGGTATATCTGCAGGCCAGAAGAGGGCACCAGATTTCATTATGGATGGTTGTGAGCCACCATGTGGTTGCTGGGAATTGAATTCATGACCTCTGGAAGATCAGCCAGTGCTCTTAACCGCTGAGCCATCTCTCCAGCCCTTGTTTTGTTTTTTTTTTGTTTTGTTTTTTGAGACAGGGTTTCTCTGTGTATCCTTGACTGTTCTGGACTCACCTTGTAGACCAGGTGGGCCTCAGACTCACAGAGGTCCACCTGCCTCTGCCTCTCGAGTGCTGGGATTAAAGGCGTGCGCCACCACGCCTGGTTAAAATGTCAATTGCTCTATTTCTAACTGCTTCATTGTACTCCATGTATTACAGTAGCTACTCAGGCCATTCTAAGGTTTTACTCTTGCCCGTTCATGTATGTGTGGGTACATGTGTGTGTACATGGGAGTGGGGATAATAGGGTCAAAGACAGCATAGCAGGTCTTTGGAAGGATGTGATTATTCAAAAGATGTTGAGCTCATCATTCCTTTACTTACTTGTCCAAAGTACATTGTTGTTTATATTCTAACTTTTTAGACTCTACTTTTTAGATTCATGAATCTACTTTGGTTTTGAATCAGGGTTGGCACAATCCTATTCTGACGTTACTTTGTTATCCAACAAAAATTTTCTCTCAAATATGTTGCAATGGTTGGTGTATCCATAAAGCACGTAGTACGGGAATGTGGAATTAGGGGCTAGAGTGGTGGCTCAGTGGATAAGAGCATGTAGTGCTTTTGCAGAGGCCTAGAGTTGCATTCCCAGGACATAGGTTGGAAGGCCCCAACCACTCCAGGGGACCTGACACCTTCTGCCTTTGATTCAGGTACCTGCACACATGTGCATATACCCTCATTCATATACCTCCCACACATACATAATTTTAAAAAAGAAGAAGAAGAAGAAATACCGAATCTGTCAGTGTTGGAGAGATGGCTCAGCAGCGAAGAAGGAGCATTGCTCTTGGAGAGACCTGAGTTCGGTTCCCACTACTCACATTGGAGGCTCCCAACTTCCTGTAACTCCAGCTACAAGGGATACGATGACCTTTTCTGACCTCTGAGGGCAATTGCACATACACATGGTACACACACAGACACATACACGTATACACACTCATACACACACACACATAAATCTAAAAAGAATATGTTTTGTAGAAAGTTGGAAAATCTATTAATAGAAAAAATGTTTTAATCAGTGGTCAACAAAAAAGATTTCTCTGATTATGTAGGAAGTGCGGGACCTGCATCATCCAAAACTAAGAAATGACATATCAGTGGATGCCTGGACAGTTCCCGTTTTCTCTCCATACGTTACAGCATCAATCTTCAGCCTTTTGGTCCCGTTTCTCTGACAGACATTGATTGTAGAGCAGGAATTATGAAGGACTTACCTACCCTGTCTTGGCAGAGCTAGGCTGTCGGCTTCCCTGCTACTAAGTTTTGTCTTTTTTGGACAGCAGTCTGTCTACAGTTGAAGTAAGGGGTTTTTCATGCCAAGAGATAGGCTTGCCACTAATTCAGTCATCTCACACTGGAGATTCTTCAATGTTCATCTTCTACTTGGAGTAGAATAGGGGGTGCTGTCAGAAGCTGATATGTCTCGATATCAAAAAAAATCTTAATTTAAGAAAACATCTTTGAATGCCATATTCTGCAGATCTCTTGGGGATTTCTTTTTTTTTTGTTTTGTTTTGTTTTTTTCCGAGACAGGGTTTCTCTTTGTAACAGTCTGGCTGTTCTGGACTCACTTTGTAGACCAGGCTGGCCTTGAACTCACAGAGATCCGCCTGCCTCTGCCTCCCAAGTGCTGGGATTAAAGGCGTGCGCCACCACCGCCCAGCCCTCTTGGGGTTTTTGAAGATGCCCTATCTATCTCTTGTATTTAGATAAGCAAATGTTGCTTGTCTCTTAACAACTTGATTTCTGAGTAGCTTAGAGAATATCTGTGATAGACTGTCATAGTAGCTAACAAAATGACACACTTGCATGACTAGGAGTTTGTATTTCTTAACTATCCTAAACGGTTTAAGATGGTTGGTATCAAGAGGCCAGAGCTTCACATTTCATTTTTAAGTATCACTAGGTACAATACCTTTAAGAAGCGTTAACTTTAATTTTGTATCAATATACAAAGATCAATACCAATGTGGCCAAATATACTCTTAATTTTGTATCAATAAACAAAGATCAATGCCTATGTAGCCCAATATAATCTTAATATTACATCAATATTCAAGGGTCAATACTATTGTGGCCAAATATAATCTTAATTTTGTATCAATATACAAAGATCAATACCAATGTAGTCCAATACAATCTTAATTTTGCACAATATACAATGGTCAATACCACTTTAGCCAAATATAATACTAATTTTGTATCAATATACAAAGGTATAAGGGCATATTCAATAATCTGTCCCTTCTTCTTGGTCCTTCCCATACTATGTCTGTGTCCCATTTTTCTCAAGTCTGTGCACTCCTACATAGGAGAGAAAGAAGGATACAGAAAAGAAAAAGAAGGAAGTCCCTGGGTCTAACCTCCAAAACCCATTTAACAAGACCATTTAACAGCTTGTAGTCTCTTCCCTTAAATAGCAAAGTTTTCTGTTATCCATCAAATAACTAAAAAAGGGGGGGGGGAGAAACACCCTCCCCACCCTCTGGGCATGGGACGTCGCTCTCTTAAAATGACTTCCTGCTGATTTGGGTCGTAGTAAACCTGTTTGGGGCCCAAACCAGAATGGAAAAATGGTTAAAAATGTTAATACAATCCTTTTATGTTCAGTCCTTTTGTGCTCAGCTGTTTAGATGTCCTAAGAAGTTTGTAGGCAGAAGCTGATCTTCCAGGCTTTACTGAAGTTCTGGCTGGGGCAGTGTGTGGAGCTGAACGATCTTAGTGATTTTGAGTTGTTGTGGTTGTAGACTTTTGATGGAAACAGCTATTGAGGAAGTCTGCAAGGCTGGATCATCGGGGCTACTCGTCTTCTTTGGTGTCTGATTCTGTTTTCTGGTGAGGTTTCCATTGTCCAGTTGTCCCTGGATTCCTTGAATGGATGCTTTAAATCTCCTGGAAAGATAAGAACAGAGCCCTGCTCTAATCCTAACTCTGGGACAATTACCTTTTGGGTTTTTTTTTTTTTTGGGGGGGGGGTTAGGCAATATTTCTCCTGAAGCAAATTTGGTTTTTTGACAATATATAAAGTATTATCTTTCAATCTGGATTTAAGAAGAAATTATTTTGTTATTTTGGAGCTAAACAAGCCTTAGTGTATATATTTTGAGATCTCAAAGGACAATTTGTTTGTATTGAGTAGGCCTTTTGTAAGTAGCTTTTAAACTTAAGTCCTTCCAAATCCTATGTGTCTGTCTCTGCATTCTAATTATTGGGATCAAAGACCTGTGGTTCCTATCTGAAGGGATTAAAGATGTGCTCCACCACTCCTGGATCGCAGTTTTTCTCTATTTAGAGTTTGTTTTGTATCAGGCTGACCTTGAGCTCTGAGATCTGCCTGTTTCTGTCTCTAGTGTGTTGGGATTAAGACTGTACTCTTCTTGAATGATGGGATTAAGGGTGTGCACCATCACCACCCTGTTCCGTGTAACTCTACAATTTATAAGACAACTAACTCTATAGTGCTCCTCCCGTCTTTGCTGAAGTTAAAGGAATGGGCTAACACCACACATTTCATGTATTTTACCTTAGCTCTAAGTTTTTTATCCCTCTCAGGTCTCTGAGGTGGTTGAAGAATAGAGAGCTAGAGTCTCATAGTTAAATTTTGAGTTGTTTAGGAATCAAGAGGGTGTTCTGGATCTAAGAAGATGTTTTTAATAGTGATGCAAGTTAGTATGAAAGCTGAGTCAGATATAGAACTTTAAACTCATGGAAATGGTTAGATGGTAGAATGTTAAAGTCAGGGGCCAAATATGTATGGACTGGACATTGGGAATGTATGCTGGGCCATTTAACTCTCATAAATGTGGCGTATTTATTTCTGTTGTTTTGTATAGTATTTACTGTTATAAGAGAAGGAACCATTTGTTGGACTGAAAGGGGAAGCTGTTGGGGGGAAGAGGGTGGAAGGGTGGGACAGGAGGGGGGAGTAGGGAAGGGATTGTGACTGAGATGTAACTTGAAGAAATAAAAAAATAAAGTATAAAAAAAAGATTTCTCTGAGTTTAAGCTTTTTCTTCTTTCTCCAACATTTACAAGAAAATCTGTGTTCAGAATATTGACTTAAGTAACAATCCTCTAGGCTGGGGGAATTCTAGGATGTGAGTTATCTTTTGGACACCGAAACTAAACAGTCCCATTCAGACTCTCATCCTTTGTTATCTCAAGTCAATAAAAATAGTTGATCAGGAATGTAACTCAGGGTCTGCCTTGTTCTATCTTTTTTATTAAAATAGTAGTGGGTTGGGGCTGGAGAGATGGCTCAGCAGATAAGAGCACTGGCTGTTCTTCTAAAGGACCTGGGTTCAAATCCCAGGTCTATATGGCAGTTCACAGCTGTCTGTAATGGCTGGGTGTGGTGGCACACACCTTTAATCCCAGCACTCGGGAGGCAAAGGCAGTTGGATCTCTATGAGTTCAAGGCCAACCTGGTCTACAAAGTGAGTCCAAGACAGCCAAGGATACACAGAGAAACCCTGTCTTGAAAAACAAAAAACAAACAAAAAAATTAAAAATAATAGTGGATCACCTTGGTTTTTCTGATTCTTTTCATGCCTTGTTCTTACTGAAAGTTAGATTAACTGGCTGTTATTCCTTTCTCACCTCCAGTCAGTTGACTCTGACGTATGTACTCCCCACACCCACCAACTCGATGTGATCACCCACATCATTTCTAAATAACATACTCCCCTGGCCTTCCCTCACTTCCTCACCAAAAATTCAATCTCTGAAGGTATATTTCAAAAATAGAAAGTGAGCATAGTGACCTGTGAGTTTCCGTTTGGAGAGTCGGGGCTATGATTCAATGCTTTGCGGGCACTGATTACCTAATCAAGGCGGTAATAGTTCTGCTACTACTTGAGGTGATGCATGGAATAATAAGCATTTTCCCTCTAGCTTCGAGATCCCAAAGGGTTTTGAGATGTTTGTGAGACCTGTGCCAGCAAATATCAGGCCGTTGGTACTTTGTCCTCACAAAGAACAAACGATACTTTCAAAATAAGAGTAGCTGAAGTTCAGAAAGCATAAGTCTGGGGCCGGGGGAATCATTAATTCTGTTTCTTGAAGTACCTGACAATGTCCACATATTATTATCACTCTCTCTCTCTTCTTCTCTCCTGTTTGTTTGTTTTTTGTTTTATTTATTTATTTATTTATTTATTTATTTATTCGTTCATTCATTCATTTATTTATTTAGTTGCAGACGGGGTTTCTCTATGTAGCCCTAGCTGTCCAGGAACTCACAGAGCTCTACCTGCCTCTGTTACAAGGTTTAAAGGCCAGCACCACTGCAGGGACCACATAGCAGCTGGAGACAACTGTGGTCCCACTGTACAGAGGAGGGGACTGAGACCTGGAGAAGTTAAATAGCTTGTCTAGCCTTTCTCAGTGGTAATGGTATTATAAGTGACAGAGGTGGGCTTTGAACTCAGGCTCTCCTTTTATGTTCTTTGCCTCCCTTGTTCTTGATGATTCTGCTCCACCGTGGCCCAGAGACACTAGATAAGGCTCACAACAGTTGAACAGCTGACTGAAGACTTTAACCCAGATCATCTTCTTGAGAAGCATTTGTTAATTATTTTCCTAGGGGGGAAAATGGAAGTTTTAATTCCTATTCAAGTCTCCTGTCTAGACTGTAGGCTATTCTTTTTGTTTGTTTGTTTGTTTTGTTTTTCAAGACAGGGTTTCTCTGAATATCTCTGGCTGTCCTGGACTCGCTTTGTAGACCAGGCTGGCCTCGAACTCACAAAGATCCGCCTGCCTCTGCCTCCCAAGTGCTGGGATTAAAGGCGTGCGCCACCACCGCCTGGCTGACTGTAGGCTATTCTTAAGAGAAAAGCACTTCTCCCAACAATCAGGCCACCTTTGAAGTGGAAGCCAACAGTTTCAAACAATAAATAATATCAGGCATAGGTATTATACACACACACACACACACACACACACACACACACACACACACACACACACACACGCTCTGCCTCTGAAGTAGAGATAAAGGTCATCCAAAGGTCAAATGATAGAAGAAGCTTGCAGAGTCTGTCCATAGAGCTGAAGTAAAAGCAAAGCAAATTGTCAGCTTTTCTCAGGCAGTTTACAGTTGAAAACTGTCTGGATTCTTCTGCTTTAGGACAAGAAGATTATATAGGGAGAAGCCTCTGGGCTGCACACTGTGATGGAGTTACTTTCAAGAATTGTGATTCAAAGGACACTTTTTCTCTGACAACAGCACTAGGCTTTTAAAAACCAAAGGATCAAACTGTTTGATGCCAAATTCCAATGTGGGCTATAGAAAGGAACCCACAAAAATGGTGCATATCCAGGCACATGTGCTTAGGGGGACCCTCTAGGAAGGAGCACCATTCTCTACTAGAGGTAACCCCACTCTATAGCTAGCAAAGCCCTGTGTGGCTAAGGAAAGGTGTGGTGGTACATGCCTGTAATTCCAGTACTCAGAGTCTGATATAGGATGATCTCAAATTCAAGATCAGCTTGGGCTACATAATAAGACCCTACCTCAAAAACAGCCAAGCCAGGCTCCTATGCTTCTGAGTCTCTTTGATTTGCTGACTTCCTCATTCATTCTGTTCAGTCCACACAATTATCTTTCTCTTTCTTAGAATCTTCCCTTTCCATGGTTTGATACTTACCACTTCCTTGGCTAGAAAAGGGTCCCAGCTCTGTAGCTGCCCCCAGTTTTGTTGCACCAATTTCCATTTTAGCATCCTTGTGTAGGTGTTTGCAGACCCTGAGTATAAAGAAGTGTCTGTTGGGTTCACTTCTAGGCTTCTTTCAACCAGGCTCATCGCCTGGGGCACTTCTCAAAATCTGAAGTGATTCTGTTTATCGAAGTGCTTAGCCCACAAAGGACACTCCCTCAGTACTGGGTACCCACACTCTGTGGCTGAACTTTGATTTTCTTTGCTGCTGCTCAGAGATCCTGGTACGAAAGGGCACTCAGTGTGTGTTGAACGGCAGCCTCCATCTGCCTATGGTAATATTGGCGTGTGAGTTTGTATGGCTATGAAATTACAAGGTTGGGCTTCTGAGTTTTGTGCAACATGAATATGAAAAAAAAATCTCACCTGTAAAATCATAAAAGAGGTTTCTACAAGGAAAAGGATGGTAAGAAAGTAACTTTTCAGTAAGTGGAAGAAAGAAACGACTCACAGCTAGGCACTGGTGGTGCCCATGTCTTTAACCCCAACACTTGGGAGACAGAGGCAGGAGAATCTCTGTAAGCTGAGCCAGCCTGGTCTACATAGTGAGTTCCAGGACAGCCAGGGCTACACAGAGAAACCTTGTCTTGGAAAACAAACAAACAAAAAACCAACTGAGTCACATAGTAATGTAAATGAACTAAATCTGAAAAGAATTATGCTGAGGCTGGGCGGGGTGACACACACCTTTAGTCCCAGCACTCAGGAGGCAGAGGGAGTTGAATCTCTGTGAGTTCAAGGGTAGCCTGGTCTACAAAGTGAATTTAGGACAGCAAGGGCTACCCAGAGAAACCCTGTCTTGGAGGCGGGGGTGGGGGGGGTGGGGTGGAGGGGGGAGATAAATATGGAAATGCCAATTCATTTTGAGACCAGGAAAAGCTAATCTCCAGGTATAGAAACCAGAATGTGGTTCTTTATGTCAGGAGTGAAGATTAACTAAAAAGAGAATGAGGGGAATTCCTGAAGGGATGGAATATTCTATGTCTTGTTTGAGGATATACAGGTGAATTTGTCAAAACCTATCCTACTGTAGGCTGGAGAGATAGCCCAGCACAGGAGGGTACATGCTACTCTTAAAGAGGACCCAAGTTCAATTCCCAGCCACCGTATTGTGAGTCACAATCATCTGTAACTTCAGCTGGTCTCCATAGCCACCAGGCATGAAAATGGTACACATTGCATGCATTCAGGCAAAACACTGTTGAAACCTACTTAAGCTTTTAACATAACTATAGTCCCTCTGCAGAAGCCTACTTCAACTTTAACATAACTAAGGCTTCTCTGCTGAGGCCTGCTTCAGCTTTTAGCATTCCTGCATTTTACATTCAGTCTGGCTTTTGATCATGGGGTGAAATTAAGTGAAGTTCTCAGACATTGCTTGCTTGACATTAAAAAATTAGCCTTTGTTAGCTGTTCTGCTTGAATTAGTGATATATGCTCTGCTTATACAAAACTACAATACCCTGCCATGTTCCTCTCCCTAGAATAGTGAGGGGCTGGAAAACCCCTGAGTCCCATCCTGCCCCAAATCCCAGCCAATCAGCTTAAAATCCTTTGTTTAGCTGCCTAGCCATTATGTAGCTGGTGTAGAATTGGTGCTTTTTGCATGGTTAAATACAATGTACCTGGAATAGAGTTGATTGTTAAATTTTTTTTCCTGCTTGATTATGATTTTTTCCTTTAAAATCTCACTCTGAAAACAGTATGGAGACTCATTCCTGGTTCCCAAATCCAAGATTGGGGTACCTGAACTGTCAGCCTTGTTTCAGAGTTCAATAAACTTCCATCAATCTGAGCCTGGTATTCAAGGGGTCAGTGTGTGGCTATTCCTGAACCCATAACAGCACCTACACACTAAAAAAAAAAAAATCTTCTTTTAAAAATGATCCCTCTCAGCTCTCTGAGGTGGTTGAAGAATAGATAGCTAGAGTCTCATAGTTAAATTTTGAGTTGTTTAGGAATCAAGAGGGTGTTTGGATCTAAGAAGATATTTTTAAAATTATGAGGCAAGTTAGTATGAAAGCTGAGTTAGATATAGAACTTTAAACACATGGAGATGGTTAGATAGTAGAATGTTAAAGTCTGGTGCCAAATACATATGGACTGGACATTGGGAATGTATGCTAAGCCATATAACTCTTATAATTGTGGCCTGTTTATTTCTGTTGTTTTGTATTGTATTTATAGTTATAAGAAAAAGAACCATTTTTTGGACTGAAAGGGAGAGCTGTTGGGGGGAAAAAAGAAATACCTTAAACTAAAAAAAAAAAAAAAGAAGAAGGGAAGAGGATGGTGGGGCTGAGGGGGAGGAGGGTGGAAGGGTGGGACTGGAGGGGGGAGTAGGGAAGGGATTGTGATTGAGATGTAACTTGAAGAAATAAAAAATAAATTATTAAAAAAAATTATCAAGCCGGGCGGTGGTGGCGCACGCCTTTAATCCCAGCACTTGGGAGGCAGAGGCAGGTGGATCTTTGTGAGTTCGAGGCCAGCCTGGTCTACAAAGTGAGTCCAGGACAGCCAGGGCTACACAGAGAAACCCTGTCTCGAAAAACCAAAAAAAAAAAAAAAAATTATCAAATTGGGGATGGAGAGATGGCTCAGCGGATAAGAGCTCTGGCTGTTCTTCAAAAGGAGCAGGGCTCAAATCCCATCACCGTATGGCAGTTCACAGCTGTCTGAAATGGCTGGGCATGGTGGCACACACCTTTAATCCCAGCACTCGGGAGGCAGAGGCAGATGGATCTCTGTGAGTTCAAGGCCAGCCTGGTCTACAAAGTGTGTCCAGGACAACCAAGGATATACAGAGAAACCCTGTCTTGAAAAACAAACAAACAAAAAAACCAAACCACACAAAACAAAAATCAAATTGGATAGAGCACTTATCTAACGTGTTAGGCCTTGAGGGTCTATCCACAGAAATAAATAAATAGATAGATAAATAAATAAAAAATAGTTCAAACAGATATTGAAGATAGATGAGGTGGCACAGGCCTTTAATACTAGCTCTCAGAAGGTAGAGGAAGTGTTAAACCTGAAAATCATGACAGAAAGACCAGTTCCATACTTTTTGAGCCAAATTTGAAGCAACTGTTAATTGAGTAGTGGCCAGGATGATAGATTCTGGACAGGACCATTCCAGGATTCCCAGAAAACAATGATAAGTCACATTTTGCAAAGGCTATAAAGGCAACTAACTCCGTAAGACTGCATTTCCCACCATATCCAATCAGGGGCAAGCATGTTTTCCTGCCGTACTTACTGCCTACGTACCACCTGCCCACATGTGATCAAGCACATCTGGTGTGGTTGGGTCAACCAAATTTGTTTAGGGGAGTGAAAACATGTGGCTTGCTACCTCGCAAGAACCACAGCCCCTAGCATTCCATCTGTCCTTGGGCAAGTGGGGTTTACAGGTTAACTTTGGCCCTTACATAAAACTGACCTCTGTGAGTTCAAGGTGGTCGGCCTGGATTACAAGGTGAGTCTTGTTCCAAAAAAAAAAAAGAAATGAAACAAACAAAATTCCAGATACTGAAGAATTGTGGGGGTGTGAAAAAGGAGAAGTTTTAAAAAGTACATTCTTGTGGGGCATACTGTTACACACCTTTAATCCCAGCACTCGGAAGGCAGAGGCAGTTGGATCTCTGTGAGTTCAAGGCCAGCCTGGTCTACATGGTGAGTTCCAGGACAGCTAGAGCAACATAGTGAGAGCATGTCTTGGGAAAAAAAAACAAAAACAAAAAAGCCAAGATGAGTCATTTTTATTGTAAGGAAGAGTTGGATTAGGGAGAGAATCTGGGAAGAGTCAGATTAAGGGAAAGCGAAATATGTGGTATGAAAAGCTCAAAAAAAAGTTGAAACATGAAAATACTAAAAATTCCTATATTTATCAACATTTTATTATTGTATCTCTTTTGTTCATAATTTTTAAATTTACATTTATAATAAATCTGAGTTATCTAAAAAAATCACCAGGGTGCATATGAATATAACAATGTTTTTATTCTGATACAAGCCTGAGGAAGTGCAACATAAGAAGGGAGAGGGAATTTATTACTTCATGCAAGAGAAGTCCACATGTGCTGCTGGCTTCAGAGGTGCAGACTGAGGTCGGATGGGGTCTTCTTTCTGAGACCTCCCTCAACTGTTTCTTCACAGGCTCTGGATGGAACAAAGTACCGGCTCAAAGTCCTACCAGTACAGGGGTTCAGACAACAAAATCTAGACTGGCTCTCCCTGGACCCTGCCAATCACTGTGGCAGCTAGTGGTGGACTCATGAAAGGTTGTTACAAAAGAAGGGACTGACACAGGCAGTACAGAAAATGACCATGGAAGGGAGCAAAGGCCATCAGAGGCTACTCCAATTTATGAACGCAAAGACAGGCAAAGGGCTGGCTCCTCATGAACTGCTTGTGTGACAACCATTCATGTTACCACAAGCCAACAATATTGAGTGTTCCTGTGTCTAATTACCCCCAAGTTGGTAGGCTCAGTTTTGTATGAAGTATGTGGTTTTGTTGTTGTTTGTTTTCTTGAGACAAGGTCTCTCTGTGTAGCCCTAGCTGTCCTGGAACTTGCTCTATAGACCAAGTTGACCTGGAACTCAGAGATCTGCCTGTCTCTGCCTCCCAAGTGCCGAGATTAAAAGCGTGTGCCACCATGCCTGGTGCAAAGAATGTTTTTAATTTTATTTTCTTGTTTGAATATCTAAAACTTGCCAGAAAGTGAGAAGCAAACATTAGCCCATCCTGTCCCCTGCTTTCTCTTTTACACAAGCCTATTAGCATTTCATTCCAGGAAGAGAAAGCTCTTGTATATTTGGCAACTGCCTGATAAAGGAGCTTCCTCCAGCCACTAACCTCTTGGCAAAATAGTGTCTGGTTCCGCCCCATGGGAAGGAAGCTGAGGAAGTGATCCTGGACGCCTGTCTGCTATGGGTCTTCAGGCAGTCACAGAAAACCTGCAGGAACAAAGCATAGACATCTCTAAATACCCCACAGACAGACAGACCTTCTCACCCACGGAACTTTTTCTGAAGCAATCTGTGGTTACACACTTTACAAAATCTGAACCAACAATTCCAAGGGAGCAAAAAGAATATATATATATATATATATATATATATATATATATATATATATTCATGTTTTGTACAAAACTTGGCTTCAATTACTAGATTAAAAAAGAAAAGAGGCTGGGCGTCTTGTCACATGCCTTTAATCCCAGCACTTGGGAAGCAGAGGCAGGTGGATCTCTGTGAGTTCAAGGCCAGCCTGGTCTACA
>CAJQZJ010032307.1:1374424-1434511 GCA_907164525.1 Lophiomys imhausi
AAAAACCAAAAAAAAAAAAAAAAAAGCCCAAACAAACAAACAAACAAAAACCATTTTAGCCATCTTTATTGCCTTATTTCCAACCTAGGTGTCTGTTAGCTACTATCTCAGCAGGTGTCATCATAAACTATGACAGCAGGGGGCACACAAGCACAGAGTGATGGAGGAAGAGACCTTCTGGGTGCAATTTGACTCTTGGCCACAATTCACTTCCTGCCTCCGTAAGGTTGGCCTTGGGCTGTAGATGACTTAAAGAGGCATGCAGAATCCTAAAAAGCACTATGAGCTCTTTTGACTGTTAATATTGAAGGTAATTACACAGCATCTCTTAATTGTATCGTATCACATCTCTTAACTGAAATCAATTAAAGTTTCCATGGCTATTGTTTTAAAAAAAATCAACCAGAGCCAATATTTTAAAACAAAACAAAAGTCTTTGTAGCTCTCAGCAGGCTCAAAGACCACCCGTTTGGGAGAAATGATAAAATAACTGGAAACACTGGATTCCTTCCTGAGAGCTTGAATGGGCAATAAAAAGAATGAAGGCAGAAACAGTACTTCAGCTGTAAACACGTTGGAGTAAACATCAGTTTCTGTGCACATTCCGTTTCCATTGGCATCCGAGTATAGATCTTAATTCAAGAGGTTTAACCTGCTCTGTGGGAAATGGATGCAGCACAATGCTGGAAACCTTCACATCTATAGACTGGTGAACTCTACCTGCAGGCACTGTAATTTGGCTGGGTTTCCTTCAAAACTATTAAGGCATCTTCGTTGGAGCTGGGGTAATTCTAGGCAACACTAATGGTGCGCTCGATGTTACGGTAAAGTGAGATAACGGATAACAAACTCTCTGAGCGGATGTACCTAACGACAGAGGTGTCGGAGCATAATGTGGCAAGAACAGAGCGGAAAGCGAGAGCCCATGGAATCACTATGAGCGCGTTAGAGTCCAGGCACCGAGTGAATGATGCATGAGTCTAAACACCTTGTCTCCACCTCTTAGGGCAGCCTACTTCTTTGAAAGGTCAGGGTCACAAACAGAGGAAGGAAACCTTCTTGGATTTCAGATCTCCATTCGCAGAGAACTCCAAGAAATTTCTAGTGGAGGAATAAAGAGAAAGCTCTTGAATTACAGAGTACTCAATGGGGCAAGGAGATTGAGTCTAATCTCAACACACCTCCCGAGAAAATGATCCCTTTTGTCTGTTTCAGGCAGAATTTTCATAAGCCAAAGAAAATTTTACCAAGCAGATGTGACTGACAGCACAGCCTTGGCTAACGAGCTTGTTTCTCATCCATTCCTACCCTTACCCTCATCCTGCACCAATGGGATTGATGTCTAGCATTGTCTTATTATTCACATTTAATAAGAAAGCTCTGAAAAACTTGGTTCCCCACCCCAGAGACAGGGTGCTTAACAAGGGAGGGAAAAGATGGAGACAGTATAATTTGGGTCCGTAGGTTTAGTCTTTGGTTTAAATATGCAGTGGGAAGTGGGGGAAAGAATCATTGAGAAAGAGGCAACATCTTTTGGCTCTTAGGGATGAAATTTTCAAGTCTCTGCTTTTAAATCAGCAAATACAAATGGGCCTCAACCAGACCCCTTTCTGAGTGGGAAACTGCTTCCTGGCTTGCTCTGAACCCCAGAAGCCTGAGTGTAAAGACTGAGCATGATTCCTTTGACCCCAGGGGCCACACACAATATATTTTTTGCAAGGCTTATTAGTTTGGAGTTTTAAAGAAGACTGTTTTTAGGTTGCCACATGAAATTTACCAAACAGAAATTAAAATGTATATATATATATATATATATATATAAAACATAACAAGAAATATTTTTTCATAGCACTTTTCCAGGGTGTAATAGACATGTCTAACTTCAGTTTACCACCATCTCCTTTTACTCCATTATTGTTATTACTGTTATTATTGTTGTATTAAGAATACTTACAAGTAATTGACCCAGACTATTAGTTCCTCCTCACAGAGCAACGGGTATCATTACAGAGGTGTCATAGATTGGATTTCTTTTCTTTTAATGTCTCATGTGGCCTGTGCTGTTCCAATGATGTCCCCAGTCTCTTGTGTATAGTTGGCTTCTGTCTCCACTTGAAATCCTACCAATATGGCAGCTTGTGTTCTTGCCCCTTCTAATCTTGGCCCCAAGCTTCTTCTTGTTTTCCCTGGTTTCTCTGCAGCATTTTCTGCCTCACTTCAAGGACAGGGTGGGCACTTAAAATTCCTTTTAGGGGAAAGAAACTTTTCCTGGTTAAAGTTTAAACATAAAATGTTTTTCCTCCCCTGGAAGCCCAAAATTCCTTATTAAACTCCATTAACATTTCCTTCTGTTCAGCACGCTACTGGACCAGATCTGAAGTTAGAGTGGACAGGTCAAGACTTCTCACAAAGTGTCCTGGGTACTGCTGTCAAATAGAAGAATCAGGAGAGTTCTCTCTGCACATTCTCACCCATCAGATTCAGGAGAAGCCCTGGAAATTTTCTTTTCAAAAACTTATTCATTTACTATTATTATTGGGGTGTGTGTACATGTGCATGCATGCCGTGGGTGTACATGTTGAAGTCAGAGAACAACTTTGTGAAATTGGTTCTCTCCATCCACCCTCATGGAAGTTCCTGGGATCAAACTCAGGCTGCCTGAATTTGCCTGAGAAGTCATCTCTCTGGCCCAAAACTTACTCTTAAGGAGCTCTCAGGTGATTCTGATGACATTGAAGAAAAGGGAGGTAAATGCTCTCAATGTCTGATGGAAAGATAGATCAGTAGACTGCAGGCTGCCTGTCAGTATTTCTACCTGAAAATTGAAGACCAAATGATGAATAGAATTTCTCTTCGCTATATGCAAAGGGATTGGTCCCAGGACCCCACAACAAAATCTTCAGGGACAAAATGTGAACATGACCTGGACATGCTCTCTCATACACTTTCTTCCTAGACCTCCTAGTACAAGGTAAATGCTCTGTACACAGTAGCTGTGCTGTATAGTTTAGGGAGTAATAAGAAAAGAGTGTGTGCATGAACAGGCAGAGGTGTAATTTTCCCCATTTGTTTCTATCTATGGCTAGTTGTATCCAGGGAGGCAGAGCCTGGCTACTCAGCTCAAACGTACTGTCACTGAATTCTCAGGTAGTTTGGTCCTATTAGTTGATGTATATATAAAACATGGAAACAAAATTTAGCTTTTGAAAAAAAAAATCCTAAAACTGTGAACCCCTAAAGACTGAGGTGTTTGCCCACTTTTCTGTTGAAACTCTGTTACTCTAGGGAAGGACAATTTTTGAAGCATGGAGTTGTTTTTTAAAAAGAAGATAGGAAATTCCCAGTTTAAGAAACAGAGGGGCCAAAGAAAAGCAGTTACATTGTAAAGACACTGATAAAAGCCATCCACACTGGACATGCCCAAGTTCCTAACTCTAGTTGGGATGCTGCTCTCATAGACTGTGCTGTCCTTGGCAGTGGCTTCCAGCTTCCTGAAGCTATCGCAATTTAAGTTTACATAAACAAACAAGCAAACCAACAGTGTCTCAAAACTACATGCTCAGTTTGCTCAGCCCCACTAATTACATTTCACACGCTCAGAGGCACAAGTTGCCAGTGGGCATTGCATTGGTAAAGAGTCAGCACAAGTGAAGAGTATTTTCCGCACTCGAGAGATTTCCATTGGGCATGCCAGTCTAGAGATCTGGCAGGAAATATGGGCCGTGACAAGTTATCTGCCCATTACTGAGCTGAATGCCTTTCTCTGATGTTGGTGGTATGTCAGGGTAGAATTGCTCAGAGGCCAAAGCTGAATCCAACAGATCTTCACCAAGGAAAGGAAAATGTTCAGAGAAGGGAGCATTGTTGGGATACCTGGTTACTGGCCTCAGCCCTTCTGAGATTGTTCAGTTGTTAACTTTAGACTCTCTGAAATCTCCGCCAATACTTTCTCTATCTCCAGAGAAATGTGTGGAATCCCCTAGTCTTTATTTTTGTTCTTTTCCTTCTAGAGCAGTAGCTGGGGTCCTGGAAGGCTGAGTCCCTCAGCAACATCTAATGGGTTGTGAGTGACCACCCACAGTGGCATGATCTTCTGTAGCTGAACATGGTAGGTGCTTCCTCCTTCTCGTTCTCTCGTCTTCTGAACTGGGTGGGGTGGAGAGCAGATGCCTGGAGGCTGGGTACCAGAGTTGCAGTGCTTCTGTCGGAGGAGAGCTAAGAGATTGAGGTAGAAAGGATGGAAGGGAATCCAGAGGAGGCTGCTTCAGGGTGTGTGCTGTACTCCCCTATCAAAAAGGTCCTGGGCGCTGACGTGAGTTTTGCATTATTTCCTGAAGGTGGGGATGTTGGAGCTTGGATGGGCCTTGTGGCTTGTGAGCAGGACTGTCCTAGCCTTCTGGCAAGTTCAACTGCTAGATGAGAATGGAATCAGCTTGTGATGATGACAGTATGGTGAGACAGCAGTGAGTCTGACTTTCTCTCTATAAAATAAAGTCTTGATAAGAATAAGCATGAACTCATTCAAATTGTTAGAGAAGAAAAACTGGGTTCTAAAGTGATCAAATCAATTTTTCCCCTTAGGGAAGAACTGAGGAAAAGTAAACAGTAAATAACACATTTCATAAATGGTTCAAATGTCTACTATGTTACAGTAGAACCATGAATAATCTAGGCATGGTGGTACATGCCTGTACTCTGTGCTCAGCACACCAAGGCAGGAGGATGGTGAGGCCAGCCTGGGCTACATGGTGTGACCTTACTTCAAAGAAACCATATAAAAACCACATAAAAAGGAGAGGGAGGGGAGACATGAGGGGAAGTTGAGGGGGAGGGAAAGAAAAGGCACAAGTAACTATGGCTAAAACTCCCTTTTAAACTCTGCTAACTTTTCAACAGTGCCTCAGGAATTCTGCTTCATCCAGTCAACACCTGATTCATTGGAGTATATCATTAAAGACCTGACATTGGAGTATGATCCACTTAATGTAGAGTATCTGATACTTTTTTCATTTTAATAATTTATTTTTTATTTCTTCAAGTTACATCTCAATCACAATCCCCTCCCTACTCCCCCCCTCCAGTCCCACCCTTCCACCCTCCTCCCCCTCAACCCCCCATCCTCTTTCCTTCTTTTCTTTTTTTTTTTTTTTTTAGTTTAAGGTATTTCTTTTTCCCCCCAACAGCTCTCCCTTTCAGTCCAAAAAATGGTTCTTTTTCTTATAACTATAAATACAATACAAAACAACAGAAATAAACAGGCCACAATTATAAGAGTTATATGGCTTAGCATACATTCCCAATGTCCAGTCCATATGTATTTGGCACCTGACTTTAACATTCTACTATCTAACCATCTCCATGAGTTTAAAGTTCTATATCTAACTCAGCTTTCATACTAACTTGCCTCATAATTTTAAAAATATCTTCTTAGACCCAGAACACCCTCTTGATTCCTAAACAACTCAAAATTTAACTATGAGACTCTAGCTATCTATTCTTCAACCACCTCAAAGAGGGATAAATATATCTGATTATATAGGAAGTGCAGGGCCTGCAGCTTCCAAAACTAAGAAATGACATACCGGTGGCTGCCTGGACAGTTCCCATTTTCTCTCCATACATTATAGCATCAATCTTCAGCCATTTGGCCCCATTTCTCTGACAGACATTGATTGTAGAGCAGGAATTATGAAGGACTTACCTACCCTGTCTTGGCAGAGCTAGGCTATCGACTTATCTGCTTCCAAGTTTTGTCCTTTTTGGACAGAAGTCTGTCTACAGTTGAACCAAGGGGTTTTTCTTGCCAAGAGAAAGGCTTACCACCAATTCAATCATCTCCCACTGGAGATTCTTTGATGCTCATCTTCTACTTGGAGTAGAATAGGGGGTGCTGTCGGGAGCTGACATGTCTCGATATCAAAAAATCTGAAGTTAAGAAAACATCTTTGAATGCCATATTCTGCAGATCTCTTGAGGTTTTTGAAGATGCCTTATCTATCTCTTATATTTAGATAAACAAATATTGCTTGTCTCTTAGCAACTTGATTTCTGAGTAGCTTAGAAAATAACTGTGATAGACTGTCATAGTAACTAACAAAATGACACGTTTTCATGACTATTAGTTTCCGTTTCTTAATTATCCTAAACAGTTTATGTCGGTTGGTAGCGAGAGGTCAAAACTTGACATTTCATTTTTAAGTATTACTACAAACAATACCTTTAAGAAGCGTTACCCTTAATTTTGTATCAATATACAAAGATCAATACCAATGTGGCCAAATATAATCTTAATTTTGTATCAATATACAAAGATCAATACCGATGTAGCCCAATACAATCTTAATTTTATATTAATATACAAGGGTCAATACCATTGTGGCAAAATATAATCTTAATTTTGTATCAATATACAAAGATCAATACAGATGTAGCCCTATACAATCTTAATTTTGCATTAATATACAATGATCAATACCAATTTAGCCAAATATAATATTAATTTTTTATCAGTATACAAAGGTATAAGGCCATATTCAATAATCTGTCCTTTTTTCTTGATCTTTCCTATACTATGTCTATGTCCCATTTTTCTCAAGTCTGTTCACTCCTATATAGGAGAGAAAGAAGAATACAGAAAAGAAAAAGAGAGAAGTCCCTGGGTCTAACCTCCAAAACCCATTTAACAAGACCATTTAACAGCTTATAGTCTTTTCCCCTAAATAACAAAATTTTCTATTATCTATCAACTGATACTTTTTATTCAACTTTTTTCCTCCCGCCAACGAGAAAGATTTTCTAGTCCTTGGTTCCTCTACTTAGCCACTTTATTCTTAGGCTCTTCGTTTAAGAATGTGGCATCTGGCCTGTGAGAGTTTGCTAAGTGAGTGAAAGAACTAGAAAATTACATTTAAAGTAGGGACATCCTGAGCTGAAGTCAGGAAAATACTTGGAGTATGATGGTCGGAAAGTTATGGAGTGCCAGCGTTCATCATAATAACACCTTATATTTGGATAGTACTCTGTACTTTGCAAAGCTATTTCACACCTATAATTTCATTTGATTTGCTGGTAAACCTTATATAACGTTATTAGCCCTTATGTGCTTTCATTTTTCACCCATGGCAAGGAAAAGATACCCCATGGAAATAACGTTATCTTTTCATCAAGATGTGGTAAGAGTTATTATTGAGTAATTCCCTAGAATAGCATTAGAAGTCAATCTGAATATAAAAGGGAGAGCCATCCCTCTTGAGGTTTTAAAAACCTATTTGCTATGTCCTAAAAGGGAAAAGCTGCTGACTAAATTAATGCAATTCAAATAAGAACTTAGGTTGGCTTTGACTGAAACTTGGTAAATGTGGGAAATTTAAGCTTTGAAATCTTGCTAAGATGATTCCAAATGGCACACCATGTATCAGATTTGTATATACCACAGTCTGTGGATTTTCTGTTCCTTCAGAAAACCCTCTGCTTTCCCAGGTAGGTCCTATGGCCAAGCTTTTGTACATAAGTTTGATTCCCCAGGTTGTTCTATGATTCTTTGGGAGGAAGGAACAGGACAGCTAGTGGAATGGGTTCAAATCCCAGCTCTCCCACTTACCAGCTGTGAGAAGCTGGGAACATCTCATCTCCTTTGAATCTGGTAAATTTTAGGTGGACCTGGACAACTTGGGGAGGGGCTTGTCTAATAAAATGAAATAAAATGGACTGGAAGTACACTCCGTGGTAGAACACTTGCCTAGCAAACCTGAGGCTCTGGATTTCATCTCCAGTATTTAATAATAATTTTAAAAAATGAAAACCAAGTCTTCTGATTCTCTAGAAGATTGATTAAATATTAAACTTACCATCACAGACAATTGCTAGCATCACAAATAAAAGCAATAAGTATGAAATGTTACTTTACAATTTTATTGATTTATTGAACATAATAGAACCTAATTTGATCATTGGAAAGGCCAATCAATACAAGTCCCAACTGCTTCATCTCAGCAGAGTTGTTGAGACAGAGGTCTTCCCAAGGAGCCAGTGCCTTGCCTTCCAGAGAGTCCATCACTAAACTGGACAGGAAGTAAAGCTGGAGGGAAGAATGCCAGCCTGAGGCAGACTGCCTTTCTTGTCACCTTGTGACTGGCCTCTTTTTTTGTTTTTGTTTTTGGAGAAAGGGTTTCTCTGTGTATCCCTGGCTGTCCTGGACTCACTTTTGTAGACCAGGCTGGCCTTGAACTCACAGAGATCCACCTGCCTCTGCCTCCCGAGTACTGGGATTAAAGGCATGCACCACCATGTCTGGCAATTACAGACAGCTGTGAACTGCCATGTGGGTGCTGGGATTTGAACCCCAGTCCTATGGAAGAATGGTCAGTGCTCTTAACCACTGAGCCATCTCTCCAGCCCTGTGAATGGCCTCTTTAATGTCACAATAAAACTCCATTGTTCTCTGTATCCTTACTTTCACAGTACTGTCACCAAATACCTAGCAGAAGAAACTTCAGAAAGGAATCTATTTTAGCTCCTGGTTCAGGCATGAGCCCATGGGAGACAATCTCCTTCAAACCATAACATCCTGCCACCAGAATCAATCTTTTTATCAAATGATTGTGTTCTAATCATTGGTTAAGATACACGCCAGAAACTGGATTTATTTTTTTCCTCATTTTTCTATTGAAAAATTTTTTATTATGTGAATTTCACATCATGTACCCTGTTCCCTCTCATCTCCCACCTCCCCTCAGACCCACCCTCCACCCTTGCAATCTGTGTGAGCATAAGAAATAAAATCTCATTGTGAAAGCTGCAGTGTGTCCCACAATATTCCCTTTTGTCTACATATTCTGCTTGCAAATGTTCATTAAAATGACTCCTTGGTCTGGTACGAGGCCTCTGGTTTCTGCTACTTTGTCAATACTGGAACCTCACTGGAACTCCTCTCAGATATGCAGTAACTGTCTTGTGTCATGAAGATTCTAAAGTTTTGGGTTGTGGAACTGGCTTCTTCTTGCACTCCAGCAGTTCATCCATGGGGTAGATGTTGGGGTGGGCCAACTCGAATCCCTGGTTCTGGACCTGCAACCCTCACTTGCATGTCCAGTTTTGCTGTGGAAAGGTGCAGGGCCTGCTCTCCCCAGTGCTGCAGCATGTGAGGGGCAGGGACAGCTCTCCTGCTCTTGTGACTCCATTAGGGCCAGATATTCTGTCAGCCAATGGTGCTGGATTTATTTTTAAATGGAGGGATCTTTAAAACAACAGGTTCCATTGATATGTTTTGCTTTTGTTGGCATGAAGTGATGTTCAAACAACTAATTTTGTCAGACTAAAAACAAAAACAGAAACAAAAAAAGAGGGTAAATTCAGAAATTTGCATAGTATCCTTTATTATTTGATTCAATAACACTGTTGCCAAGAAGGGCTGAAAGGTAACTCTGGTTGCTGTTAGGAACTCTGATTTATCTCTTTTGGTTTTTTCCCTAGATCCTCTATAGAATGTTTTTGTGTAACCATTTCCAGCTCTGATTTCCACTCCTCATTTCTATTTGAAATTCTTTCTCTTCGAAAAAAGTCTTAGTTTTGTTCCTGGTTGAGGAGTTAGCATATGCTATAAAAATGTTTTTTTTTTTCTTTTTTAAAGACATGACTTTATTTACAAGTGTGTGGGGGCACCTGTGGAGGCCAGAAGAGGGTTTTGGATCTCCTGGAGCTGATGTTCTGGGCAGTCGTGAGGCACTTGACATAGGTGCTGGCGCCAAACTTAGGTCCTGTGGAAGAGTAGCAAATACTCTGAACACTTGGACCACCTCTCTAGTCCCCAAAACTATGTTTTCCAAATCAACTTTTTCACAAGAAACCTCAAGAGGGCACAGCATTTTTTTTTTTTCTGGTGGTAAAATTTACATGTCTACAAAGAACTCACACAACAAAATGTTTGGAAAGAATTAGAGTGGCAGGTGCATTATTGGCCCTCTGTGTAAGGCCCTGTCCAAGGGTCTGAATGTTCTTAACAGTTATTCCTTCCAATTCGGCTCTGGGATTTTATGTCTTGGGAAACAGAGCCTCAAAGAGATTAAAAACTTAGCTGGAGTCATATTTAGTGAATATCTGAGAACAATTCGAACCAATATCTGCTTGGTCCCAGAGACCTTAATGCCGCATATGCCATATTGAATCTTTTTTTTTTTTTTTTTTTTTTTTTTGGTTTTTCGAGACAGGGTTTCTCTGTTTAACAGCTCTGGCTGTCCTGGACTCGCTTTGTAGACCAGGCTGGCCTCGAACTCGCAAAGATCCGCCTGCCTCTGCCTCCCAAGTGCTGGGATTAAAGGCGTGCGCCACCATCGCCCGGCTGCCATATTGAATCTTAGCATGACTCAAAATGCATTTATTTCTCTAATGATATTAAGTAAAAAAAAAACTTAATTAAAAGAAATTGGAGGAATTATAGTAATTGGCTGTTCTTTTTTTTTTTTTTTCCTCTAGAAACTGAATTGCTAAGAAGACTTGTTTATCAAATTTTCTGATCCACAATTGAGAGTTTTAGGGGCTCCACGTTCAACTTATTTCGGGAAGAATTACATATGTGAGCAAAGTCCGATTGCAACAGGGGAAACTGGTGTGCTATACAGAAATATTCTCAAGAAACATGAGTTTTGGTCATTGCCCCATTGGGCATAAAGGGTGGAAGGGCAGGACTTCCAACGTAGTCTCTGCAAAGGGTTTAGGTTGTGCAGGCAACCCGCAGGTAGCCTGTCCCTTCCTGTATAACCAGGCAGGCTGCAGGCATAGAAAGGCTGTGGTTTGCAAGAACGGTATTTGTTGTTAATCTGGGGTTCTAAGAAGTCAATGATTGGAATTCAGAGGCCTGAAACCTTAGATAAAAAAGCAAATTATTTTATTCTTCTTGCAAGCCTCTGACTGAACTTTGACTTTTTTTAAATTATGCACACAGACAATAAACCACAATAATGCCAATGGGGCCTGTGACTTTGCCACCTATAGAAATCAGGTACTTTCACATCAGTCTTTTGTTGCAGAGCTGTCATTATCTAAATCACTAAATCAAGGGCTATTAGACTTCACCAGGCCCTGCGTTTTAATGTACAAACACACACACACACACACACACACACACACACACACACACACACAGACACACACACACACACACACACAAACACACACACACACACACACACACACACACATTGCTATTTCAAACTGTTCCCTTGTCAGTCTGTATGTCTCACCCTATCTCAGAAGCATCATTCTGAGGCTGTCCTCAACAACAAAAGGCCACAACATCCACATATAACAAAGTTACACATTCAGCATCCTCCACTCAAAACAGCTCAGTAATTTAAATCCCCTCCTGATGCCCCTATCTGGGCTAAGAATCTACAGTAAACTTCAAAATGTATGCTCATTACAGTTTTTTATTAAGCATTTTTTGTTTTGTTTTGAGATGATCAAACTACATTTCAGAATTTTCATTTTCCATATACAGAAATGTGAGACTCAGCATCTCGGGCCCCCACATATTTCTGAGGGTAAAGTGGAGGGGGGGAGGGGACAGATCAGAAAGGCTGGAGTCTCGCTGAAGCAGAGACTTCTGTCCTTGTCTTCAAGTATCAGTTACAAGAGCTGCCTGTGGCCCGTCGTATCCTTTAAACCATAATAGAAATAACCCTGCCACCTCCCTCTGCCCAACGTCTTTCCCGGCATCCCTGCCCTAGAAGATGATTCTAGCACTCTTAACGCCACAAGTGTGGATTTCTTCTTCGCTGTGCCCAGTGGATTCTATAGGTGTCAGTGCTTGAGGTCAACTGACTTCACTGTGGAGAGAGACACAAAGAAAACATTCCTGGTGATGGGTCCTTCCCCCTTCAGCTGAAGCCTTAGCTATGGGGGTTGTTAGTTCAGGCTGGGGAGATTTTTGGGGTGGTGGCAGGTGTTCGCAGATCCAACCCATGGTGGCTTTTTTTTTGGTTTTTCGAGACAGGGTTTCTCTGTGTAGCTCTGGCTGTCCTGGACTCACTTTGTAGACCAGGCTGGCCTCGAACTCACAGAGATCCACCTGCCTCTGCCTCCCAAGTGCTGGTATTAAAGGTGAGTGCCACCATACCTGGCTGGCTTTTAATTTCTTTGATTGTGTGAGAAACCTTTAATGTCATTTCGACAATAAAAGGTGGGTGGTGTTTTATTTACTGCATTTCCCATTCCAACAAAACCCCCAAGCTCAGGTATGATTTCCAGGAAGCCCATATTAGAAGGAAACTATTTCCAAGAGGGACAAAGAGCTGACAGTATGAGCTGACTGGCAGAGTGACCATACATCACCTTGTGTAGGAGCCCAGGCCGACCTGTCTGGAGTAATCCATATGTCCCTTCCACTTGAGCGTTCCTAGTTTGAGGATAGACTGTATGGTTACCCTGCTTATTGGGATTGTGAGTGTCAAGGAGGGAGGGGTGCACGGTCTGCGGTAAGGAATAGCTAGGAGGCAGTGCTGTAGACAGAGTGTGCTCTTAGGAGGGCAGGGGGAGTGGAGTAGGCGGGGACAAAGACTAATGTTATCCCATCCATCTTAATGACTGACATCTGCAGATTTAAATTTTAAAATTCCTCCATTCTAAAGTCCGATTCTGAACCCTCATTCCTGAGTAGCTTTGGAAATGACTTTTTAAATCATGACCTTTTAGCCATAGGTGGGAGGCAGGTGCCAAAATTTTCCACTGAAGGGTTTTGTCCCTTCTCCTCTCTACTTTCAGATTTCAATCCCCAAATCCATGCATACTTTTAAAAAGCCTAGATATCCGTTGGTGGAGTTTGCTCATTAAAAAGAAGCCCTGAGACCCAGGTATCACCAAGAAGAATGAGGAACTGAGGCCATCAGTGGCTTGGTAATTCATACTTACTGTGACTTTGTGTTTTGAGCATCACTCTTTCCACTTATAGTTATATTATTAAAAAGATATTTTCCAAAGATAGTAACCTTGGCAGTAGTTGTCAAGGCTAATAGTTTGACATTTCAGATCACCCACAACTAATCAACTGAACATGGCAACACATTTGAAAAACCCATTATAGGCAGAAGGCCCTGAAGTAATATGTCAATGCTCGCACTAACGGCTGTTATGTAAACGGGCTGATTTTTCTCTGCTGAATGGTCACGTGGTTGGAGGAAGAGTGCTTTGAAGGACACATGCATGTAGCTGGGAAAGGAGATTGTGTTATTGAATGCCATATATTTATGGAGAAAAGTCCCTATTGCCACTGATAAAAAAACACTCAGTCATCTCTCACAAATGCTTTTAGGGAGGTTTTTCTCATCTAAACATTTTACTCCCTGAAGGGCATGGAGAGCTGTTATTGTGACTGCCTTCCGATTGGGGAAGTGATCTGTAGAGCTAGCATCCTGTAGCTGTGGTCCAAGATTTCTCCAAAAGAGAATAGGAGAACAAGGCAGAAGCTCTGGGCATTCATAACTTCAAAGTCCAGATAGGCAAACAAAGAAGGGAACTAATTTGTTTCTGCAGTTCCTATAGATTTTCAAATTTCTTCAAGTATTTGAGGAACCTAGCCTGAAATTTTTTAAAAAGAAAAAATTTTCAGAGCTAGGTTCCTAAATGGATGATGGCCTTTGTGAATTTTGAAAAGGAAAGTAAGTCAGATGACTAGAATTCTGTTCCCAGCACCCACAGCAGGTGGTTCACAATCACCTCTAACTTCAGCTTCTGGGTGTCAGATGCCCTCTCCTGGTCTCTGTGGGCCACTTCACTTAAGTGTGATGCACATTCATCACAGACACATGGATACACATAATTAATAAGATAATGAAAAATATTTTTAAAGGAATGAGAGAAAGCTGGTAGTTTTTATACTAGAAAAAAAAGTAGAATTTAAAGTGAAAATGTCGTTATGAAAAAGGCACATGCAACAGCTTTTTATAAAGGAAATACCTGTATGTGTGATTTAAAAAAAAATCATTTACTGAGGATAGAGGAGGGAAAGACAGGAGAAAGCTGTTGGTAGATACGAAGTTAGCATTACAAAGAAGAAAGAAGCTCCTGCTTCATTATACAAAAGGGTGACTAATGATGATGAGACTGCACAGTGTGTGTGTGTGTGTGTGTGTGTGTGTGTGTGTGTGTGTGTGTGTGCTAAAGGTCAGGAGAAAAGAGTTTGGATATTGTGACCACAGGAATGAATCAGTGTGTCAACAGATACATGTGTTGGTCAAAGTATTAGTCTCTGCCTAGTTACTGAGATGATATACCTGACAAAACAACTTTGGAGGTAAAGGTTCTGTTGGTTTACAGTTTGAGTGCATAGTCTGTCATAGTGGGGCAGTTGTGGTGGCAGGACCTTGAGGTAGCTGGACACGTTGAACCCACAACTTACTATAGAGGCCATTTTGGCCTTGAGCTCACAGACATCTGCCTGCTTCTGCCTCTTGAGTGCCGGGGTTAAAAGTGTGTACCACCATAAATAATGCCGGGTATGGTGGTGCACTCCTTTAATCCCAGCACTCAGGAGGCAGAGGCAGGCGGATCTCTGTGAGTTCAAGGCCAGCCTGGTCTACAAAGTGAGTCCAGGATAGTCAAGGATACAGAGAAACCCTATCTCGAAAAACCTAAAAAAGAAGATGTTTACCACCTTGCCCATTTCATCTGTTTTATTATGGATCCAGGCATGATGTTTTATGGTTTATTTTATTTTTCACTGAATGTTGTTTATACTGGGATGGAGTGATGCTTAATTAAATCACCGGTATCAGATTAAAAAAAATAAAAAATAAAAACAGAGAGTTGTTTATATACAATATAGTTGAATATATAATATTCCCATATATATATTCCCTAATATATTTTTCTAATATATATAATATATTATATAATATATTTTCTAATATGTGTATATGTATTATATATGTGTGTATATAATATATATTGTATATAATCAATGTACAATATAATACAATAAGCAATATAATGTATATAGTGTATGTGTGTGTGTATATATATATATTAAAGAATATGTATATGTTCCCTAAAAAAAAGTTGCTGCAGATAGAAGTGTAACCTGCAGAGCAAAAATCATACTGAAACCATTTCCTCTTCAGAGCAACTACTGGGAAGTCAGGATGGTCTCAGCACTTATCTACCTAGTAGGGAAAGAACTCAGAGATAAAAGGCAAGAAAAAAATCACAATAGGAGGCAGGTGTGGTGGCGCAAGCCTTTAATCCCAGCACTTGGGTGCCAGAGGCAGGTAGATGGATGAGTTCAAGATCAGGGTGGTCTACAAAGTGAGTCCAGGACAGACAGAACTACACAGAGAAACCTTGTCTTGAAAAACAAACAAAACAAAACAAAAATCACAATAGGAAGAGAGACTAACAAGTCAGGATAGTGGAAGTGTTGGTTACCAATTGATGGCTTGTGATAAATAATTTGTTAAAAATTATAGATACAGTGGTAAATTGTTAAAAATTATGGATACAATCACTATTCGTAACTTTATATACTCACTGCATTTTTTTTTCAGAAAGACATTGTACTGCTCAAGAGAGTTTTAACATGGCCCTTTCAGGAGCTACAAAAGAGCCTCTCAGCTGGAGGTGCGAGGAGGAGGGGCCCAGACACTACTCAGGTGGGAGGAAGGTACCATCCATTAGTCTTCAGTGGTTTGGAAGTTGCCAGCTTTCTCCACATCGGAGTCAAGAAGCCGGCTGTTAACTTATTTTTCTAGCGTTCTTTCTTGTCAGTGAGGCATTTGGCCCAATCAAGGCAATTCCTCATAATTTTCTGTTCATTAAACATACCTTAAACCAATAGACTTCTGTTGGGGGCTTCCTTCGTGTCGCTGAGTCAAAGTTGGATGCCCCACTCCACTCCACTCATCACACTGCTGGTTTGATTATTCTGCCCAGCACCTCAGCGAAATCTGAGAGCCTGAATTTTGTGCCCAATTAAACATGGAATTAAAAGCTCAGAGAGGCACATCCATTATCAAAATTGGGCCTATTCACACGGTATACACTCACTCAGGAAACATTGCCTAGAGAGCTAATAAACCCCAGCCGGTTGGTTGTCATTCCAGCCGTGTGCCTCGCTCGCCTGGGTCTGCAGCGAAGGGCTTTCTCTAAGTCTGAACAGAATCCAAATGAGCTCAGGGCCAGTGGACTAATTGGCAAAACAGGTGAGTCGGGGCTAATTTACAAAATTAATAGCATTTCTCTAAGCTTTGAAAACCTGCTTTACTTTAAGTCGGGTTAAAATGACTCCTGGGTTGGAAGAAGTGGGGAGCCCAGAACAGAGGGAGTGTAGAATTCTGACCCAGTGTCACTGTTTTCTTCCTTGTGTGTCTTCCCTTAGACTGTTGTATTTATACAACATGTACAAAGAAGAGGAGCTTCATAGTCCACCTGATAAGGTAGAAAACCTCAAGGACAGGGCAAAAATGGTAAACAAATGAACCATAATTTTCACAAATGATGTAAAGATGATCTGATTACCTGAGAGGCAGGTCGAGGAATGAAAGGGCCATTTCACCCATAGCAGAATAAGAAGTGCAGAGTCTCAGATTTATTCAGGTACCCCTGGCTTTGCTTGGGACAAATCCTCTTCAAATCACTTACATCCAGAGCAATATCAAAAGGAGGCGACTCATATATCCTGTGTTGTGTTGGAGGGCAGAATGGTAAGAAATGAGACACAAAAGGGACCTCCCTCCTCATGAAAACTGGAAGAATCTTTAAAAACCAAGTCCCTTGCCCTTGGTGTGTTAGAACCCATCAAAACCCAAGTCCAAGCTCATTGCTGTGTTGAAGCACAGAGGTTCAGGGTCTCGCCCAGACAGATGCATGTCTGGCCCGTGAGCCTGGGAATCAGAGACCATTTCATAACCATTCCGGAATACCCTCCCTCTCCATGCCCATCTCTCTGTGTCTTTGAGACAGTGTCTCACTACAGAGATCAGCCCGGCCTTGAACTCAAGGCCTTCCTTCTACCTCAGTCTCACAAATGGAGAGGACTATATTGTAGGACTATTTCACCATATTTGGGCCAGCAGTTTATTAAATGTGGTTTATATTAGGAATGCAGCAGAGAACAAAACTGGAAGAGGCAACTGTCTAGTGTCTAGCATTAAGTTAGTTTGGGTTTCTATTGCTGCAATAAAGCACCATGACCAAGAGCAACTCTGGGAGGAAAGAGTATTTCAGTTTACAGTTTGTAATCCATCATCCATGAAAGTCAGGTTGGAACCTAGAGGCAGGAACTGAAGCAGAAGCCAGAAGCACTGTTTAACTGGCTTGATCTTCATGGCTTGTTCAGCTGGCTTTCTTATGTACCCCAAGATCACCTGCCCAGGGGTGATCACCACTCACAATGGGCTGAGAGAGCCCTCTCACACTAATTAAAAAAATGCCCCACGAACTTACTTACAGGCCAATCTTATGAAGGCACTTTCACAATTAAGATTCTCTCTTCTCAGATATGTCTGTGACAAGTGGACAAAACCAAACCAGGACAAGCTTACCACCCTAAAATTTAGCTCAGCATAACTTCGAACAATACAATTGTTGGTTACTTTACTGGCTTCACAACCGCTTTGAAGTTGACACTGGGTTGACAAAACCCAAGCATCAGAGTGGCTCTGTCAACCACATACTACCTCTCTTCTGTCTTCAATTTTCTAAACTGTAAAGTGAAGGGCTTAATAGCATGCGCCCCCTCCGAAGCTCTTCCTACCCTTTAACAGGTTACATATTGTTGCATTCCCAAGTGTTGTATGGAACCTGTTTTGAAGGTTAAGTTTTTAGGAAAGATGGTATGACAACTAAGGTGCAAATATGAATTCCTACTCTCCTATGTGACCTCAGACAAATTGTTTCTCATTCTGAGCTTCAGGATTTTAAAGTGGAAAAAAATAACCCAGATAATATCTACATTGCAATTTATTTTTAAAAATGAGGCAATGTATGCTGAAGCTAGTGCCTGGTATACAGAAAGCACTTGGGAAATCATTGTTATTATCATGGTTGTCTTTTATGGGACTTTGAACATTGCCATTTGCTGTCAGCATGCCAATTCTTTTTAAATAAAAGTCATTGTGGAGGTTTGCCCTAAGCTTACTCCAAGCTTTCCTTCTTTTCTGGGTATAGATTGGCCCAGTGAGGCTGCATTTCCCAGGATCCCTTACAAGTTATGAGTGCTCATGTGATTGTTTTCTGAAAATGGGATGTGAGTAGAAAGGTTCCCACCTATAACAGCTCCTCTCCTTGCTAACACAATACAGACAAATGTATTATTTTTAATTATATATATATGTGTGCGCGCACGCACACACACACACACGCCTGTGTGTTGTATGTTTGTGTGAGTGTAAGTGCCCACAGTAGCCAGAGGCATTTTATCCTCCTAGAGCTGGAGTTATAGGTGGTTGTGAACTTCCTAATGTGGGTACTGGGAGCCAAACTCAGGTCCTCCAGAAGAATGGTAGACACTTTTTTTATGGGGCTGGAGAGATGACTCAGAGGTTAAGAGCACTGTCTGCTTTTCCAGGGAACATGGAAGCAGGAGCAGATGCAGAGGCAATGGACAAGTGCTGTTGACTGGTTTGCTCCTCAGGGTCTTTTCAGGCTGGTTTTGTAGAGGATCCATAACCATCAGTTCAGGGGTATCCCCATCCACAATGGACTGGGTCCTCCCTCATCAGTCACTAAGAAAATACCCTACAGCTGCCTGTAGCCCAATCTTATGGAGGCATTTTCTCAATTGGAGTTCTCTCCTTCTGGAAGGCTCTAGCTTGTGTTATGTAAGTTAGTCAGCACAGGAGCCTATAGGGTCTCTCTCTCTCTCCCTCCTCTCTGGTTTTTCAAGACAGGGTTTCTCTGTGTATCCTTGGCTGTCCTGGACTCACTTTGTAGACCAGGTTGGCCTTGAACTCACAGAGATCCACCTGCCTCTGCCTCCCGAGTGCTGGGATTAAAGGTGTGCGCCACCACCGCCCCGCCATTACAGACATCTGTGAGCTGCCATATGGTGCTGGGATTTGAACCCAGGTCCTTTGGAAGAACAGCCAGTGCTCTTAACGGCTGAGCCATCTCTCCAGCCCTCTAGGGGCCATTTCTCATTTAAGCTACACCACCTTACATTTGCATTTCCTAATTCTTTTCAACATGGCAGCAATGCCCTGAAATGAAATAGTACTGATTCTCTCATAGTCCCTACTTCCAATGAAACTCAGTCATTACCATTGGTAACTGCCCTAAGTGCCGCAATCGGTGTATTTAGCAAAGACCTCAGCAGAACACAGACAGACCAAGAGGATGTCCTGCTCTATGGGAGTTTTAGAGATATGGGCTTCCCAGATGAGGTGGAGATCCAGCCCAGCTAGATGAGAATACCCATAAAAAAGTATAGATGGAAGGTATATTGGGGAATGGCAAACCTAACAAGGTGTGGCACTGGCAAGAGAACCTTTGAAGGCTTTGAAGGCAGAGTAATATGATTCCATTTACAGAGAATCCAGTGTCTATACAGCAGAGCTAAGAATAAGTGGGAGAGGCAAAGTATCCTCCACAGAGGACAGTTGAAGAATGATCTTGACAGACTAGAATAAACTTTGATCCGTTGATTCAAGAAAGTCACTGTGGGGTCTCAGCGACTGCAGGCTGGAGATCTCCAAGGCTTTCATGTTGTGGAGCCCAGTAGTCTTTGAGCAGCTGGAGAAGGCACTTTGGATCACTCTGACATTCTCGCTTTCATAGCTTGTTTCTTCATAATCATCATTAAGACAGAGGCTCCCTCTTTATACCAGTGTCCTGACCAATAAAGACAAAACTCAGACTTCTTCCACCCATTGCAGTTCTGTTCAAACCCAGTTGCTTGGTTTCTCATAGAGTCTTGTTTGGGCCCTATATTCTACTAGAATAGCGGAAGTCCCTTCCCTGTAAAGGAAACTGTAATGTGGGCTAGTTTTATTTGGGTTGTGTGTGTATGTGTGTGTGTGTGTGTGTGTGTGTGTGTGTGTGTATTCCTGGCAGGCTTAATTGCAATAACATTTATATCACATAATATAGTGCACTGAGGTTGTAATTTTCCTATCATCTAAATTGCAGGCTGAAAATTGTGTTAAGGAAGGACTGTAGAGAGTGAATTACTGCTTTCAAAATGACTACTTTTAAATGACAGTGTGACTGGCAAATGAATGCTAGAGACAGGAGGACATTTTGTATTTAATGGTAGTCAGCTGTACCCCAGGACTTTTTAAGTGCAGCCAGCTCATACTGTTTCTATTTTAAATCTATAGCCAGCACCCATTCTATCTAGAAAATCGCTTTCCTATTTAATATTGCATTACCTTTGAAAAACTCACAGCAGTTATTGCTGAAGATATGACCCAGACAGCTCAAAATGTCCCATTTCTTTTAGGCTCTTCTGTTGGGTGAGTCTGAGATGAGTTGTAATGAGCCAGAACTGTGGTGCAGATCAAATGGGTCCCCACTGATTTTATTTTTTTATTTTTGCAAATCGTGAAATAAGCAAATGAAAACTCAACACCTTAGACTTCTCAGATCTTCTTTCTCATCAAGTAGTGTCAATTAAGAACTGGTCTTTCTGGTGAGTAGGCATGACAGCAGTGAAAGTGGGTGCTGGGTAAAACCCTGCCCTGCCAATGACTCTATCAATTACTACATGGCTTTAACTTGCAACATAGCCTGTCTGAGCTTCAGCTTTCCCTCTGCAAAGTGGGTCCACTAACCGAGGTAGGATAAAGGAAGTGCAATCCACAAAACCACATCTGGTGATATCTGCAGGCACATCGTTATTCTTCTGGATGATTTGGAGGAGGTCATGAAGGAAGATTCTTAACCTATGAGAGATTCAGGGAGCAGAATAAGCCCACATCACTATGTCTTTGAAAGTCTCCATTATCAGTGCTTTCAGAGATGCCCTGGATGAAGTGTCCCTCATCAAGAGGGACAGGCGATGTCCCAGAAAGTGCAGAGATGCCTGACCCTGAACAAATGAAGGCCTACTATTACAAGTCCCTTCAGGTGCAACCAGCCATTGTCATAGTGGGAAGGTTTGCTTGTATGGCCTCCAAGGCCAGATGCTGCAAGCCCAAACTACTTTCTAATTTTATTTGCAGTGCTGGGAATCAAACCCAGGGCATTGCATGTGCTAGGCAGGTGCTCTTCATGGAGCTACAATCATAGCCTTTGTGTTTTAAGAAACAATTTTTGACATTTCTCAGGCTGATTTTGAACCTACTATATGGCCCAAGCTAGCTTCATACTCATGATTCAGTCCTGGTCATCCTTTGTGGGCTAGGTTATAACCCACCATATCCGCAAAGCCTATGCTAGTGAAACCTTCATGGAGCAAACCATTCTCTTCATCTGTCTGCCCTGCTGAGATTCCTGTTAAATACAATTATTGTGGCACTTAACGAAGTCTCTAATTGTCTTGGATTGTTAATGTTGGGAGTGGGGGTGGAGTGAGCAACACAGTAACAGAAAGAAGGGAGACTGCCTCAACAAGGTGGAATGAGGACTGACTCCCTGAAGCTGACCTTCACGTGCACATTATGGGATAAGTATCTCTCTCCTTTCAATCTCTCTCTCTTTCTCTCTCTCTCTCTCTCTCTCTCTCTCTCTCACACACACACACACAAAGAATGAAAAATAAATAAAAATAGGACTTCCAATCAATAGACTGAGACAACCGTAATTTTGTAGAAATTCTAAAATTAGAGCTATCATTGAATTAGAATGACCCCTGTAGGCTCATACATTTGAATGTTTGGTTCACGGTTAATGGAACTGTTTGGGAAGGATTAGGTGTGGCCCTGTTGGTGGAGGTGTGGCCTTATTAGAGGAGGTCTGTCACTGGAGGGTAGGCATTGAGGTTTCAAAAGCCCATGCTAGGCCAAGTCTTCTGCTTTCTCTCACCTGCGATCTGCTGATCAGATGTGAGCTCTTAGCTATTGCTCTAACACCATACCTGCCTGCCTGCCTCCTTGTTCTCTGCCATGATGATCATGGGCTAACCTTCTGAAACTGTAAGCAAATCCCCAATGAAATGATTTATTTTATAATTTGCCTTGGTCATGGCATCTCCTCGCAGCAATAGAACAGTAACTAAGAATCATATATAAGAAAACTTTTCCAAGTGAAATAGTCTAAAGTAGAAATGGAAACATTTGTAGCACTTATGAAGCTGAGGCTGAAGGATCACAGCTTGAGTTCTGTCTGGGCTGCATACAGAGGTCCTGGCTAGCCTGGGCTACATGGAAAGACATTATATTAACGAGGGTAAGTAAAAGAACACAAATATGTATAGAAAACACATCAAATGTCTTTCAACTTGGTGTCAAAGAGAAGAATTCTAAATGTGCTTCAAAATCTAGAAGCAACAGAGAAAAAGATTAACAAATATAAGTAGAATAAAAAAAAATATCTGCAAGTTTCTGATGGAATACAAATATTTTAACATACATCAAGAGGGTACCTATCTCCCCCAGAGAGAGACTTCTTAATACCTGAAGGGGAAAAAGCAGTATTGCCTAGAACATGAGAAAGAGACAAGAACAGACGGTTCTCAACAAGAGGATATTACAACAGCTCTGGAATATCTTGGAACCTGATCAACCTCATCCTTATTGAGACACCGGCTAATGCAACACAGACACCACTTGTCTATCTGATTAGAAAACATTGTGAGACTGTTTGTGATGTGGATACTTCCTTATGCACTGAAGAGAATTCAGATGGCTATGACTCTCGGACTGGGGATATATATGTATGCATAAATATATAAACGCAACTTGCTGCATTTAGTAATACTTGTATGTATATGATTTCAGGGCTGACCACTTGGTGTTGGACAACCAGTTAGAAGGCTCACAGCTGAGAAAGCCTGTTTCTCCAGCTTTTAACATCATTTAGTTGCTTATAGTTCTCTGTTTAGGGGTAGAACTCTATAGATTTTCCCCTTCCATGTTAGGACGTCTTTTAGTGTACTTCCGTAGGTCGTGTTTAAGAAGTCATATTGTTGAGGTATCATGGGTGTAGCTGCCCTGTCATTTCTAGGAGGTACAATCTCCCAGCAGACTTCCTGGTCCTCTGGTTTCTACAATATTTCCATCCCTTTCTTCTGATATGTCCCCTGACTGTCAGGTTCTGGAGTTGTATTGTAGATGCATCAACTCTGGCCAGGCACTCTGTTATCAACTGTTCTCTGAATTTTGACTGGTTGTGATTCTCTGTTGCAAAAAGAAGTTCCTTTGATGAGGAGTGAGAGCTACATGTATCTGTGGATACAAGGAGAAATACTTAGAATGGCAGTAGTAGGTTCTCCTCTAAGACTCTTGGCCTCCCTAGCCTCAGGTAGTTGGCTAGGTTTCCAGTACTAAGCATGGTTTCCTTCCTGTTAATTAGGTCTAAAGTCACTTAGAGAGCTATTAGTTACTGCAAAGATAAAAGGGCCATTATTGCACTTTTGAGGTTATCCTGAAATGCTGGTTGTTGTGGTTCATAAGCATCACAGATGGGTAGGACTATTGGTTGCTTACCTCACTCAGAAGCTTGCATAGCAGCTTTCAGTACTGTAAGAGTTATTTAAAGGAAGATATTTCAATAAACCACGGTGTAGCCATAAATGCAGTACTAGGCAGCTGTGAAAATGCTGAGGTATATGACATGTGAACTGAGATGGAGTGTGTTTTTTATTCTTCAGTGGGAAAGAACATTGAAGAAGCATATCTTTCGAATATCTCTTTTAAATGATAAAGAGTAGAAAATGTGTGTTTATTTATAAAATTTTGTATAATGGGAGAATAAATGAGAACCCAACAAGATTGGCTGTTTCTAAGGAATATCATGGAATAGGATGGAAGAGATGATGGTATATGAATAGGGTAGAAAGTTTGAGGGGGTGGACTTTTGAACCATGTTAAATTTTGTGTACACAACTTTCAATGAACTTTGTGGAAAAACCATAAAGGGAAAGGTAAACATAAACAAACTGCACTTCAGCTGACTAGGAGAAACACAGGAAAGCGGAGGGATGGCTGGTGAATCCAAACTTGTCTCAGCCTGGAGTTCTTCATTTCCTCTGACCCTCCTCAGCATAGGCAAGGGCAGTTTTGTGCAAAAAGAACCCTGGAGAGTTGAGGAGAAACCTGGTAGAATTGAGCTTTTTAAACAATCCTTCAAAGCTCTTACAGAAAATGTTTTTATGGGTTCTTAGTATAGGAGCAGCTTGAAGTGGGCTTAGTGTTGTGGGTAATAAACAGGAGGGCAAAGGTCACAGCACACATTTGGTTGCTAATGAAGCGTGACACTGAGAGTTACACACGCTTGCATAGACAGGGCCTCATGTAGCCCAGGCTGCCTTGCAACTCTCTATGTAGTTGAGGATGACTTTGAACTTCTGATTCTCCTGCTCCTTCTGAGGACTCCTTCTGAGGGCTGCCCCACCACAACCCTCAACACTGAAGAAAAAAACTCAGGGCACTGTGCATACCAAGGATGCATTCTATCACCAGACATATATCCCAGCCCCATATATAAATAATTAGAAAAATTATAACATTTGTGTGAGTGTGCATGCGTGTGCATACACAGGCATACAGGTGCTAAGGAAGTCAGAAGAGGGTGTCTGGTTCTCTGGACCTGAAGTAACAGGCAGTTGAGACCTACTTGAAGTGGGCAGTTGGGAGCTGAATAGTCCTTTGGAAGAGTAGTAAGTGATCCTGACTACCGAGTCATCTCTCCAGCCCTATACAGAAACTTTTTTCAGCATACTAATAGTATGAATCCACCACAAAATAAAATCCTGAAAGGGAAGAACTGCCTAAAGAGGCAGCAAAAAAAAAAAAAAAAATATATATATATATAGCATTGAGCTTTCCTTACCCTCCAATTGGAGTTCTACCAACAGATATCATGGGTGCCTGTTATGTGCCCAACACAATTAACTGCTCCAGGAGAATGAAGGACAGGCTTTGGAGAAGAGAGAACATAAACAAGGGTATGAGACCAAGCTAAACATCAGGAAGTGTTTCCAGGTCATCAGGGTAGGACAGAGGCTACTCATGCTAGATGGTCAGAAAGTCTACTTCACATTGGAGACATTTGGGCTAAAGGTTAAGCGGGGAAAGAATCATGGGAAGATCTGGAGGAAAGAGCAAATGCAAAAGCTTGGAACATTTGAGAAACGGGAAGACAACCAATTAAATCACGAGGAACCTGGCATGAGCGTGTTATAAAACAACAGACCCACTTTGATAAAGCTGTCTCCTTAAAAAGATGGACAAAATTCTATTCAGGTTCTCTGAACCTGAAAATTGTGTTTTCTCATCATGAAAACTCTTATACCTGGGGCTGGAGAGATGGCTCAGCGGTTAAGAGCACTGCCTAATGCTCTTCCAAAGGTCCTGAGTTCAATTCCCAGCAACCACATGGTGGCTCACAACCATCCACAATGTGATCTGGTGCCCTCTTCTGGAATGCAGGTGTACATGCAGATAGAGCACACATATGCATAAAATAAAATAAAATAAATCTTTAGCCGGGCGTGGTGGCGCACGCCTTTAATCCCAGCACTTGGGAGGCAGAGGCAGGCGGATCTCTGTGAGTTCGAGGCCAGCCTGGTCTACAAAGTGAGTCCAGGACAGCCAGGGCTGTTACACAGAGAAACCCTGTCTCGAAAAACCAAAAAAAAAAAAAAAAAAAAAGAAAACTCTTATACCTAGTGATAAAACTTAAAAAGGGTATAATGAAAAAACCATTATTTTCTTCCTTATCTGTCCTGGCTTAGCTGTTTCCTCTGAGGTTGCCAGGCAACTCTGAGAGGAAAAGTAAGCCTTAAAAATGCCATCATGGGTTGGAGAGATGGCTCAGTGGTTAAGGGTACTGATTCTGCTTCCAGAGGACTGGGTTTAGTTTCCAGTACCCACATGGGAGCTAGCAACTGTCTGAAACTCCATTTCCAAGGAGCTTGAAGCCCTCTTCTGGCTTCTGTGGTGTCCATAGTGCACAGACACACATGCAGACAAAACACCAATGCACAAAATAAAACAGTGCATTCATTAAAAACACATACCATTAACCATGACGAGTAATGCTGCTTTCCCAAGTCACTGGGAGAAAACTACTCTAGATTGATGGAACTCTTGTTCAAACTAGAGGCAGGAAGGTTTTAAGGTTTAAGTTCTGCTTATTTTAGTATCCAGTTGAAAGCACGGGGCTCAAAGGGTTTATGTCATTAGGAGGGCACTGCTGACAATTCTCTCTCTTGACAAGGAGGGGAAGAGATTCTGTGACCCAGCATGTATGTCGGTCACCTTTCTGTCACAGTGGCAAAAATACTAGCACTCAACTTAAAAGAAAGATGATGTGTTTTGGCACATTGTTTCAAAGGTTTTAAAACATGGTCACTTGGCTCTGTCAAGGTCATGGGCCCATGGTGAGGTGGAATATGATGGAAGGAGCTTGTGGTGACCAAACCTATTTACCTCATGCTGTGGGAGATCTCAGAAAAAGAAGAGAGCAGGGGACAAAGTATACTCCTCAAGGGCATGTCCTCAAGTTGACTCTGTCAACTAGACTCCATTTCCTAAAATTTCTGTCACCTTCTAATCACCCATTATGGATTAGTATGTTGATGAAGTCAAGTCCCCAGGATCCAATCAACTCCTGAAGGTCCCATCTCTAAACAGGGCTTCACTGGGGATCACGGTTTTAGTACATGAGCCTTTGCTGATCATTTTAGGTCAGAACCGGTACCTTGCCCAGTACCCCACCCCCCAACATCTCCCCCTTTTAGTCCAATAAAAGGCACTTTTTCTTATAACAATAAATATAATACAAAACAATAAGAACAATTTGGCAACAATTATGAAAATTACAACGTATAACATACATTCCCAATGTCCAGTTCATATATATTTGGCAACTAATAAAAATATTCTATTATCTATCTATCTCCATGAGTTTAAAGTTCTATACCTAACTCAGTTTTGCCCCAGTTTTTAAAGTAGCAGGTCTCAGGCTTCACAGCTTTGCTCAAGTCTGGTCCAGAGAAATCAAATTACTGGGGTCATTTTTTACATGAGTTCATTGTCTCCTTCTATAAGTAATAGCTGCCCAGCAACCTGCTGACAATGAAATGCCCAGGGAGAACTATTAAGTTCACGTTGTGTATACATGGCTTCGGGGTTACCAGTCTGCTGAGAAGATGGGAGCCAAATCCATCTACCACTGTGTGATGGGGTGGTGTTTAATCAGCCATCGCCCCCCCCCCCCCCCCCCCCCCCCCCCCCCTTTTTTTTTTTTCCTATTGTTAAGGCGCAGTCACAAATCACAGCAGCCAGCACCCTGGGGTACCCACAGTTGGCAAAAAGCCCTGAGTGTTGCTTTGTGTGAGCCCTGGGATGAACATTTCAGACATCTTTCTGAGGCAAGGTGTAGACAGGGGTCTGGCTGTGGTCACTTGGGACTGCAGAACATTATTGCTGTTTGAAGGTCTCAAACCCACATGTCATTAAGGAAAAAGTGATCAAGTTTAGATTGGTTTGGAGTTCTCAGGACACCAGTAAATTCAAGATGAAAAGAACACTGAGGAAATGGAGATCACACAGCCTCAAGGGCACTGCCACCTCCTGTGAGGGGCCCTGAGTCTCTTTCCTGCCTCACTGTAGGGATTGTTCCAAGAGTAGAGAGGAAGGGAGGAAGGGAGGGAAGAGGGGAGATGAGGGTGGGGAAAGAGAGCAGGAAGAAGGAAGGGGAGAGACCAGCTCTCTGATTAGAAGTGAGAGAGGAAGGGTCGCAAACACCATGTGCCTCTGTAAAAAAGTCTCCTCTCATCCTACACCCATGGGAACTTGGGAGTATGGTGGCACTCTTTCAAATTGGGAAGGAAAAGAAAGAAAACATTCAAGCTGGTCTACTTCTTTTCTTTTGTTTTGTTTTAAATAGAGTATCATCAAGCCTTCCCTGCCAACAATGTCAGAGCTCAGCCTCTTGCATCTGGTTGGGGTCCAAGTACCTGGTCTGTGTGGGGTCTTTCTAGGAAGGCTGGCAGCTCCATCTGCGGCTATCAACTTCTGCCTCCAGCACTTCCCTCTCATCCACGCCCCCTTCTCATATTAAACATTTTTTAGTGGTTTATTACTGTTCAAATACAACAGGACTCAAAGTATCATCAAAAATCCCTGGGTTCCATTAGATGTAGTGATAAAATATAGGTACCTCAGTAAGGGAAATTTCTGGGGATGTTCAGGTACTGTGGGTATATGTTCTATCTTGGTATGCTTTCAAAGGAGGTGTTTGCTTTAAAGGGAAAAGAAAACCAAACGAACCAGAAAGGGTCTGTTCCATTAGGTCAGAATTGCATTTTAAACTTGAAGAATGGATATGAACAGGCTGCTGTTACTGCGGTCTTTACTTTCCCAAGGAATGTAAAAAGGAATTTGGGTTTTCTATGAGGGTCCAGTTTAGGATTTATTGGAATAAATGGCTTTAAACATTGTACAAATGGATAAATGTAATTCTTTGTAACTTAAGATGTTTCTTTGCTTGGAAAATCATAGTTTCTTCTAAGGAAAAATAAAACATGTAGCTAACAAGAAGCAGTTGTTCACCAAGTTCTACTTCTACAGGGATCTGAATTTCTGATACCTCACTAGAGTCCTGTCATCACCCACAATGGTCCTGTGGGTCCTTTAGCACTACATCCAGGTATCCAGGTAACCTTTCCCTGCTTGACATGCACACATAAACATATACATACACGCTGATAGAGGCAAACATGCACATATACACACATATGCAGGCTCTCATAATGCACATATGTGCTTACACATGATCATTTATTCATATTTTCATATACACAGTAAATACACTTATACATGTACACTTATTCATATACATGAATGTTCCCTATGCTTACACTCATTTACACCACACTCATTCATACATGCATGCTCACACACACTAACATATTATTGTTCACATACACACTCACACTCCTGTGTGCTCTCAAAGGCATTCACAGCCATATTTGCACGCATTCACTCATACACATTTTCACAAACATACCAACACACTCACATACGTATACATAATCACACATACTCTCCCAACTCCCATGCATAAAAATATTTATATCCACCTGCACACACACACACACACACACACACACACACACACACACACACACACACCACACACGCGTTCACACGCTCACACGAACACTAATGCATACTAGCCTTCACAATGCTGTCACACATTTTCACACATCCATTCACCTTTTGTTCACGAGTGTGAGTCCCAGCCTCGGCAGGCTCAGTGAGCATGGATAAAATTCCAGGTGGCTGGAAGTTTCTAAGCAACAATGTTGAGTCCTCACCTCTGCTTGCCTCACTTAGCTAGTCTGGGACAGTGCCTGGACTGGCCTAAAGACTAAGGGCTACTCATCTCACCTTCAGGTTCTGCTGAGAGTGTTGAGAAGGGTGGCTAGGGTGGGGACACCCCAAAGCCATCTCCCAGGTGGTCCTGGAAAGGAGACCCAACAGAGTTATCTGAAGAGCAGGGCTGGGTAGAGGGCAACCCCCAGCAGGAATAGTGTGCACAGATACCTGAGGCTTGGGAGTTGGGGAATGCAGAACAGGGCTAGGATCCTCTGACTTCAGGTTTAACTTCTAGCTGGAAGGCAAGTTGAGCAGGATTTTGAGACACCATAGATATCTTGCAGGCCCCCCCCCCCGCCCATCCCCAGAGGGTCAGGAGGCCAGGTTTGTATTTAGTTACTGGTAATGATCTCGTTAGGGATGTGAATAGGCCACCCCCCTGAAGACATTCAGCCCTGCCAGCAGGCCTGCCCACCCGTCTCTGCCTCCTCTGTGTGGCCATACACAGTATGTGAACTGTGATTAACAGACTCCCCCTGCTTAATAATGTGCAAAACAGCACTGAACAAGAAAAGTTGAAGACAATCAGACTGGGACATTGGCAGGGTAGGGGGTGGTTGTCAACAGAGTTAGGACAATCCTACAAGCAAGGCCTTAACAAAGCTGGCTGCGTATAATGTCACAGCTTGGTGCTGGCAGGGTGCTGGGTGGGCAGTGCCTCCTGGTCCATCCAGGTGGTCAAGCTGAGCTGTCCTTTTAACTCTGCATTTCTTCAGAAGGAGGAGGGGTGAGATCTCCTGTTTTTTACAGGAAAGAAAATAAGAGGAGCCTATTGAACAAAAGAAGGAGATTAAGTAGGAAAGAAAGTGACAAAGCAGATAATAAAGATTTCAATGGTAGTAATCCTTGTCATACAGGGACAAATATGAATGCTTTTGTTCTTGAGTTTAGATTAACTGTGTCCGGAGAGATCCCCTAAATGGAAGTTGGTTGGCTGCACCACTTGTCCTGTGAAGCTCTGTGAAGGCGGATTGACTGTGGATTGACAAAAAGCCCTTGGAAAACTATGAGCTATTTACGCCAACATCTGGGGCTGGGTGGGCTGCGTGTGAACAGACCACACCGGTTGTAGGCCGAACAGGCAAATTATTAAAGATGCAAGATGTGAGGGCATTTACCCTGCCTTTTTTTCTGCTCACCGTGTCACACGCCTCGGGGTCACCTCAGCCCTGGGGATGCTGCTTAACATTCAAAAATCATAAAAGTTTGGTATTTTTAATATCCATCGCATGCAGAAATTCTGATTTTTATCAGGTTGCATTCAAATTTCCACATATCAGGGGCCATTATCCACCATCCTCAGAGCAACAGGAAGATGATTTTATGGGAACATCATAATGAGGAGACTTGTTTGGCTCTGAGGAAACTTAATGACTGATTAAGACTCAAGGAATGGACCAGATAAACCAAGAATTGTCTGGGTGGGATTTATTTTTAGCTGCTTCTAGGATCTAGATTTTGAACCCACTGGTAGGTCCAGGCTTCTGATTAGGTTGCTCTGACTTATCTCTAGTGTATTCATTAGAGTAAAGGGCGCGGACAGCCCTCTCCCAGTAATTCTTTCTCACCTTACCTCACTGCTTCCTTTGGACTGGGCAATAAGGCTGCTTCCAACCAAAATAGCATTGTGTGTATTCTCTGGCAAGTATTTTTATTAACTTAAAAACAAAGCACCAGCTGGTACCTTAGACTTGCCTGCAGAACTCATCATGATGGTTTGCTAAACACACCCTTGGCTTCAGGATTCTGGGAGGACTGGGGAGAGAAGAGATATGCTAGGGTTGGCACTCAGTCCTGTGACATGTTTTAGTGGTCTCTATAGGAATCACTTTTGTAACCCTACGTTATTGCTTAAGGCTACAGAGAGTGTCTTTAAAAGAATGACAAGGCGTACCTGGACCCAAGACAATGGACCCAAAGACGTGGTGGGGATTGCGTAGGGAGTGCGGTGGACTCTATCAGGCAAGGATACCATGACATTTTGTGCCCGTGGTACTTTTTGGACCATGCTTCATTTAGGCAGGGTGACTGACAGCCTTATTTTGTTCTGACTTATAGCAGTTAGGATTTGCCTTCACAGCTGTATGCACTTATGCCTTACCTGGATTGGCAGGTTGCAGAGAAAGAGCTTGGAGGTCCTTCCCACCCTACCTTATTCAACCCAGGGTCAGGATTGGGGTCTTAGGCGGAGACCCACAGAGGCCACCATTCCCTCTGTCCCTTCCCCACAGCGTTGCTCTGCTGTCTCCAGAATCATCAAATACAGGCTTTGCTCAAGCCCCTTATCACTGCAATTAAAACAGAAGCTCTGAGGGAAGTCTCCCACTGTAGTGGCAGTGTGTTCTTGAAAGGACTGTCTACTAATTCTAAACTGGGCCCACTGGCAATTCTAGAAACAAATTTTTCAATCAAAATAACTCATTAATAGTTGCTGTTAAACTATCTCCTCTTGACCATGGTGGTTCACACTTGTAATCCCAGCATTAGGGAAACTGATGGCAGGTTTGAAGCTGAACTGTGCTACATAATACACAACTTAATAAACAAGGAAACCCCCCAAAAAACCAAAAACACCCTCTCAAACACAGCAAAAGTGTGTGTGTGTGTGCGTGTGTGTGCACCCACACACATGTGTAGAAGCAAGAGGACGGGTCAGAGGATGCCTTCCTCTATAGTTCTCCATATTATTTTTCAGGCAGGGTCTCTCATTGAATTTGTAGATCATCAGTTGACTAGATTGGCTGATGGATCAATCCCTGAGATTCTCCTGTCTCTGCCTGCCAGTGCTGAGATTTCATGTCTAACCCACCGTGCCCAGCTTTTAACAAGGGTGCTGGGATCAGAACTCAGGCGCTCATACTCGAACAACAAACACTTTACCCACTGATCTGTCCCCTCAGTCCTGAAAACGTTAAAAACTTATTCTGTATATTTATAAACAAACCAAAGGCATTATTAATTAATAGGTTGCATTGTGGCAGAAATGGAGAATGTTTCAGTCTCTGGATACGGGGTATAGGGTTTGACCGACCACAAAGCTTGCATATAAACACTAGCTCTCTTTGCTGGGACATTTTCTGGCCCACAATTAGTGCTGGTCAGAAGTGCTAGGAAGCTGACATCTTTTTTTGGAGGTATTTTCCCATCCAGACTGAGGGTAGTGAGTGGTAAGATCCAGCGCCCATGCTGCTGAGTGGGGGGTCAACTCCACAGTGTCTGTGATCCCCACAAGGATGAGCTCCAATGACGGCGGGGGAACTGAACATCTGTGTCCCCTTCATCAACTCTTCTTCCCTCTACCTCACTTTACAGGCCTGTCACATCGCTCCTTAATTCACTGCCCAAACCTGTGTCCCACCTGTATCAGCGTGCCTGGGAACAAAGCTGATGCTGCCCTTGGTATCAACCATTACCAGGCTAGTGGTGAGCATAGAATAAAATAAACAAAGCCTGGTGAGGAAAAATGTTTTCTAAGAACAGCCTAGTTCAATGGGGTTACTATTGGGAAGCACTTAAAATTAAAAAAAAAAAAAAAAAGGTTCAAACAAATCATCCCACTTTACATGACTAGGAAGCCAGTGTATTTAGCGAGATTCCTGACTAGAGGTATTTCTTTTTTTTTTTTTTAAAGATTTATTTATTATGTGTACAGTGTTCTGTCTGCAGGTATATCTCCAGGCCAGAAGAGGGCACCAGATTTCATTATGGATGGTTGTGAGCCACCATGTGGTTGCTGGGAATTGAACTCATGACCTCTGGAAGAGCAGCCAGTGCTCTTAACCGCTGAGCCATCTCTCCAGCCCTAGAGGTATTTCTTGACTAGCACTGGTCATGTGACAGATGGACTCAAACTGTTGATTTATTCTGCTATTTTGCTTTGTCTTTCAGGCTTCAATCCTGAGGGCTTAGAAGCAGTTGCCTCGGAGGAGCAGGGAAAATCTGGATGAACCCACTATCTTCGCTGGCTTTTGGTTAACTGCTTGTCCCTGGTAGCTTTGGGGATCACTCAGCTACAAAACAGAGCCTAGCTACACAAAGCACATGTGATGTGTGACCCCTGTGGTAACGATGTGTTAAAGTTTCGTTTGTTTTCATGTGATTTGGAAACAGCCTTGTTAAATAAACCTAAACCAGCTGAAGCCCTCTACTTGAGCCAATTCCAGAGTCTAACAGGTGAACTTTGACATCAGAAGGTAAAACATTCCACCCCAGAGGTTACTGTTGCCGTTTTCTGAGCAGGCGTCTTATGAAGCACCTCGATGTTTGATTGCGCATATGCAGACCACTGGTTATTTCGGTCTTCCTTACTTCCTTCCCATTGCTTTTCCCCACCCCTTCAGCAAGCCTACTTCTCTTTACTGTGTGAGCTTTTGTACCCTACATATCTACAAGAGTCCCTGGAACCTGGAATGGGGCATCAAATTCCCTGCAACTGGATTAACAGGTCGCTGTGAGCTACACTGTAGGTATTGGGAGCCAAACCAGGATCTCTGCAAGAACAGTGAGTACTCTTAACCACTGATCCACCTCTTCAGGTCCGCCCCACCCCCACCCCCCACCCCGCTTCCTTAGCCCATAAATACCCTAGACCTTGTTTCTGAGGAAGCATATTTGAGATTCATCTCCCACCTCCACATAATTGGTGGTTTGTGATTAAATTTTCCCTTTTCCAATAGCCACTAGTTTATTGATTGCCACACTGCAAGGCAGTGGTTTGTGATTCATTCCTAGGTCTCGGGAAATGAAAGACAGCTGGATGGACAGGGCTTTGCAGGAGAGCTTTCAAAAATCGGTAAGTTGCCCACGGTATCAAAGGAAAATTAGAAGCTTCGAGAAAAATGGGAAACTTATACTTAGAAGCAAGAAGTACTCACCCTGAAGAGCGTTGGAACCTGTTTGCCAAGAGCTTCCAGTCTCCTGTGTTTCCCAGCCACATGGGAAAGTGCTGGGATGGGCTATTGAGTTCATTATAGTTAGGTGGGGTTATGGAGGCTTTACAGACTTCAAGAGAAGGTTAGAAGGGTGAGTAGTTTTGTATAAACCACAGAAAGGACTGTGCTTTAGAGTAGAGCTTAGAGCTGTATTTAAGGACATCTATAGTACTGGCTGAGTTCCTATTAGCTGAACCAAGACTTCTGTAGAAAACTGTTGAACTGTGCTGTCCCACCTACATTTTTCTTATCCTAGTAAATCTGAAGGAGTATTTGGTCAAAACAACAAACAAACAAACAAACAAAAACTTCAATGTTTCAAAAACTAGAATCCAATATTTTTTGTGAGTTTGGTTTTGTTTTGAGAGAGTCTCATGTAGTCATTCCCTTTTAAACACAGTACTAATTCTTTAAGAATCTCATATATACATACATACATACAAGCGATATATCTTGATTATATTTATCCTTCTTACCCCTCCCCTTAAACTTCTTCTAGATCCACCCCTACTCCCTCCTGCTTGTGTGTCATCTTTAAAAACAAAAACAAAACAAAACAACAACAAAAAAAAGAGAAAACACCCAGTCTGATTTGAATGCTGGGTTTGAATGCTCTGTGTAGCTTAGCTGGTCTCAAATGAACAGTCCTGTCTGAGGCTCTCCAATCCAGTCATTCCTATCCAGCCATTCCAATCTCAACGTTTCAATCCAAGTGCTGGGATTACAGATGTGCTCCACCAAACATGGCTCTTTTTTAGATGCTACCAGTGAAGAAGTGAATTACTAGCCCACCCCTTCTCCTGCAAGAACTTCACACATATCCACGGCCAGAACTCTAGGCACTGAGCCACACTTGCCAACTCTGCTGTGTAAAGCAGAGACATGGTAACCACTATCACACTGCGAACTGTATCCAACTTTGCTTTTAAACTTGGCAGTGGCCTTGGCTCTAAATTAATCTCTCTTAGAAAACAATATTTTCTTGCTGTATTTGAAGACATTAATGGGTAACAGCGATTCTTGCTGGAGACAGTTGTGACCAACACACAAGTTAACAGAAAGCACCAAGCACAAAGAAATGTTCTTACTTTCTCTGAAGAATGGAAAGTACATAGGAGTGGAGAAGTGAATTTTGCAGACAGAAATAGAAACTAAAAGAATAGAAAAAGGCTTTGTGACTTGCTTCTATTTTGAACAATTGTCATTGGCTGATTTTCCAGGGCTTTCATATGTATGGATGAATCATAATTGCATTTGATGCTTTCAAGACAAAAAAACATGATGGAAAGGGGTCAAGTCATCATCAAGGGGAACTGAGTAAAAGAAATAAAAATCAATTCCGAGCTTCCTTCATTTGTAGTGGCTGCCTCCCTGCTGGAAGAGTAGGTGTCCGTGATGTGCTTGCAGAAACCCAGTTTAACAAGTCTGTTTAGTGTTTGTGGGAATTTAAGGTTCTCAAACCCATACTCATTGATACCCATCCCTTTTTAAGAGCACATAGCAATTCTGTCCTTACATCTTGATGGATTAACACTTTTGGTTCCTAGCAAAGCCTTTGATATATGTACAGAGTGGGAGGAACTAAAGGCACCAAGTTTTAATAAATTTTATTTGTTATTAAATTAAAATTTAATAAATTTAAATAAAATTTCAGTAAGGAAACTGGACTGAAACAAGGATTTCATACACATGCTTCTTGCCCCCTTTCTTCTTCAGAGCACAAACTGGGGAAAATCCTGAGGATGGGAAGGTCTCAGATATAGCTTGTCCCACCTGCAACCTATGGTACTATGAATATTCTAGGTGGTTGATCCTACTCACAAATTTAAATACATATTTTTAAGGTTGGTGAGCCATCTATGAAAGCAGTAGAAATTATTTCTAACTGGAAAAAAGAGGAGGGTCCACAGAGATACCTAAATAGCTCAGAGAAAACAGTCTTCAGCTGCATTCCTCTTGCATGCCATGGTGTCTTAGACATCATCACCCAAGGAGGTCAGATCTGGGAGGGGTGGGACAGACTAGAGCATCAAGAATAACAAAACTGGGGCTGGAGAGATGGCTCAGCGGTTAAGAGCACTGGCTGCTCTTCCAGAGGTCATGAGTTCAATTCCCAGCAACCACATGGTGGCTCACAACCATCCATAATGAAATCTGGTGCCCTCTTCTGGCCTGAAGATATACCTGCAGACAGAACACTGTATACATAATAAATAAATCTTTAAAAAAAAAAAGAATAACAAAACCTCAGGACCCTTTCAACGGGGCAGGTGGGTCAGACAACTCATAAGGGAAAACAAGAAAGCAAAAGACTAATGTCCATGTGCTCAGACTTATATATTTGAAGACAGATTTTTAAAATATGCATCATCAGTCCAGTAAACAGGGCAAGCTTGCTAATAACTGCAATTCAGCAGTCACTACTCCAAATAAATGCATTAGGAATGTCATTACTATAATCAGATTAACAGCTGCCCTTCACATTCTGCCCTTCACATTTAGGCTCTCTTTTGTCAACTTGACAAGTATAAGAAATAGTTTCTTAAGCATTTGTTTTCCTGTGTATTGAGTACTTGTGTAGGTGACTTGGTACAGAAAATTTTCAGTTTCATGATTTCACTAGGATTTTTGTGCTACATTTCATTATTCATTACAGGAGTTTGTACCTTTTCTGAGAAGAATGCTACGATGGGTTAAATGCCATTATTTTCAAAACAACTCTCACAGATTCTTAGCTGTCCCATCTGCTTCTGAATACTTTCAGCTCACATATCTGGGCAGTCGTCTATAACTGCATTATTGCCGGGACTGATTCTTCTTGCCAGTAAAGCCTGAAAATATCTTTCAACAGCCAGATACCCACTCCTGTTAACAAAGTTGTCTCCACTCATTTGGAGCATTGGGCAACAGCTGGGATATTTTGTAAAAAAAGGGAGATCTAGTGATGAATTTCTTTGCTACTGTAGTTGTATTCATGGCATGAAAGCCATTGACACTCAGAGCTGTGTTATCTCCTGTTCAACATTTTTATAACTTATGAAATCCAAGAGGGATAAAGCATTTTAATCATTTATTTAAATTTTTATCAAAAACAAAATGCTTTACTCTGGTACGAATACCAAAAGGAAAAAAAATAAACAAAAAAAACAGAAGTTGCTTTGATCTGAAGGATTATACCTCCACATTTATATTTAGGAATTGAATCACCAGTGTGTAGGTTAGGAGATAGGGCTTTGGGAAGATGATGAGATCACAGAGGCAGCCCCCTCATCAATGAGATTAGTGTACTTACAAAAAAGCAACTGCAGAAGACAGTCTTGCTCTCTGTACCAGAAAAGACTTAGGGCCAAGGACTGTCCATGCACCAGGTTCTGAATCTGCTGGTGGTTCATCATGGACTTCCCAGTCTCCCAAACTGAAATACATGTCTGTTGCAGAAACAAAGTAGCACAGAGATATAACCCAAGCCACTGGGTATCATAGCCATCTGGCCTCTATGGCTAGCTCTTAGCCAGCTGGTCACTTGGTGATAGGGCAGCTCCATTTACCCATCTAGTATGATGGGGTTGGTTGTCCAGACAATGATTATAATCAGAGAACATTTCTGTAATAGGCTGTCATAGCATCATAACAGCTGTAGGACTCTGAGAACGATGAAAGCAGGTGCCCTGCATTCCAGTGCCTTTGAGACTTTGCCTCCTCTGTGTTTGTTGCTGACCATGACCAGAACACATCATATGAGCAACCCATATCGATGTAGTGCTGTCAGACAAAATACATGTGTCTGGTTAAATGTGAAGTTCATATAAATCAATAGTAGATTTTTTTTAAGCATTAGCATTCACTGAAAGATGTATTAATCAAGGTTGCCAACAAATAGAATCAGGCTAGAAAGATTGCTTAGTGGCTAACAGCATATACTGTTTTTGCAGAGGATTCAAGTTCTATTCCCAGAGCCCTCATCAGGTGCCTCCCAACCACCTGTAACTAACTCCAGCTCTGCCAGGGACCAGTCATTCTCCTCTGGCCTTAGCATACGTTTGCACTCACCTGCTCATAGCCGCTCACCCCTAAGCATGCACATAATTAAAATTAAAAGTAGTTTTCAAACACAGAAAGACAATCAGTAGGGTATAGACAGATTTGTGCAAGAAAAGATTTATCATGAGAACTAGACCATGTTATGATGGCTAAGAAGTCCCGCGATCCATTGTCTGTCAGCTGGGGCAGCAAGGAAACCAATAGTGAACTTCTACCCAAGTTAGAAGGCCTGAGAATGGGGGCTGATGGTTCCTGATGCAGTAGGTGGCAGTCTGAATCACAAAATTCCCAGACTAGGATCTCTGAATAAGTTCAGAAGGTAGCTAGCCCAGGGCAGAGTGAATTCACGCTGTCTTCACTTGTCTATTCTTCAGGATTTCAGGGACTAAATGATGCCCACCACACTGGGGAGGGATACCTGCTTTGTTCGATCACCAGTTCAAATTCTAAACTCTTCCAGAAGTACTTGTACAGACACAACCTGAAGCAGCATTTGCCAGCTATCTAGACATTCCTTAGCTCTGCCAAGACTACCTAAAATTAACCACCACAGACGTCTCAGGTGTTTTCCTGTCCTTCTTCCTGGCTCATTATTCTGGCATCAGAGAGAAAATGTACTTCTTTTCTTTTATTAGTTTTCACAAGCACTAATAATATATTCATGTGATTTGTTTTATTTTGAGAGAAGGTCTTGTATTTAGTCCAGATGGAATAGATTCCTCACTCCAGTCTCCTGGACTCTAGGGTTGTAGCTAGACATGTAACTAGACTTTTGCTACTTTGTGGATTCTTCTTTTTCCCACTCTTTATCACCCCAGTTTCACCCCCTGTCACTAGATAATAGAGAAAGAAGGATAGAAGAAAGGAAAGCGAACTCTAAATAAAGTCAGGGGTCAGAAAAGGGAAATCATTATCATTAGACTACTTCCCACTGAATGGGGGCATCAAGCTCCTTGGAGCAAGCTTGATCTTTGCGGCCAGGATATTAATTTCTTCTTTTTATTTCTTCTTTGTGCATGACTACTCAACAAACTGCAACTAACAACCCACCAACAACCCACATCACCTCTAGGGTCCCTAGCATTTATATACCTTCTGAAAAATCCCCAAAATTCCAATGTCACACAATCACAGAAACTATCTGCAGCTGGCAAAATCATGCCCCCGCCAGAGCACAAGGCAAATCATGGTCAGCTGTGGCAAAGCAGCCCCATATCCCGATACCTGAGATTAAAACGAAAGCATATTCTTATAATATTTTTGTGTTTCTTAAAGAAACCAAAACACCAAAATTCTCACTATATGGGGCACCCTACACCCGGCTTCATGTCTTTGCTTCTAGTTTACTTTTGTCTTTTCTTCCAAATTGTAAGCTCGCTAGATTGGATCACCAGCATTTGAGCCTCCAAACCACGTATAAGGCCAGGCGCTCAGTTAGCACACACTGAATACACAGAGGAACAAACCTGAGTGAAGAAGTGAAATCATGAATGCATGAGTGCAGTTAGCCCATGTGCTGGTTAGTCTTTATTGTCAACTTTATATAATAGAGTCACCTGGGAAGACTGAACATTGCCATGATCAGATTGGCCTATGGCCACGTTGTAAGACATTTTCTTGATTGATGATCGACACAGGAAGGCCAAGCTCACTGTGAGATGCATTAGGTATGTCTGGACTGTATAAGAAAAATAGCTATGCATGAGCTGGACAGTGAACCTATAGGCAGCCATCTCCCATGGTTTCTGCTATAGATTCTTGCTGAGTTCCTGCTCTGACTTCCCTCAAATGACTTTGGACCTAGAGGTGCAAGATAAACCCTTTCCTGTCTCAACTTGATCAGAATGATGGGGTATTTTTCTGTTTGTTTGCTTTGGGTTTTGAGGAGGGGGGATCAAGACAGAGTTTCTCTGTGTAGCCTTGACTGTCCTGGAACTCACTCTGTAGACCAGGGTGGCCTCGAACTCATAGAGATCCACCTGCATCTGCCTCCCAAGTGCTGAGATTAAAGGCATGTGCCACCAATGCCAGGCCAGAGTGTTTTATTATAGCAACAGAAAAGGAAACTAGAACATCCTGCATCCTTGTTTTGACCTTGAACCCTCTCAAATAGTCTTTATCCTTGAGGTCCAACCTAAGCAATCCTTGTTCAGAGATTTAAACATCCTTCAATATCAAGGTGATATCATAAATTCACAAGGGTCTCTCTCATGGTTTAATGGAAGGCTGGGTGAATCCTTCAGTACACTTAATTCATCATTACTTAACTGCTCTTTATTCCTTCCATATGTATTTGTGCGGGCTTGTTATGTATATTTATATAATTTCATATTATTCAGGTTCATAAAATATCCTTTATGAGATCAACTACCCACAGCTGATCCAGATGCACATAAGGAAATTTTGTTTCTCAAGGAGCCTTCTGTGCATCCCACCTCCTTCCCTATGTGTACTTTACTCCTGGGGCCTAATGGTTCTAAACACTGGGGCAGCTGCAGGCCTCATGATTTATTGACCTACTGTGTGTATAACAAGCAGGATTTAAATATTAACATCTGGAACTATTCTTGCCAATAGTGAAATTTTCAGTCTTGCACTGAAGAAAGCTTCTGGGGAGACTCTTCTCTGGTGCTCAGGATGGCATTTGCCTATGTGCCTGTCAATCTGTGTGTGAAAAGAGAAGAACAAGGCATCCATGGGGACCCCATTCTATTCCACTTCATAGTATTCATAAATTCTGCTCTCGGTTGCACACATACTCCTCAAACTTATATGACTTGTACAGGGATAAAACAGGCTTGCTTTTGCCTCCACATGTCTTATTATTTTAAGAGGTTTAAATTCTCTTTATTAAACAGAACAACCTAGCTGCACTGCAGAACAGAAGTATGCACCTATACTCTTTGGTTTTGAAGTCTACCCCAAGCCAACACACACCACTTTTCCTCCCTTTATTGTGTAACAGAATCCCAAAGGCAGAAGCTGCAATATTAGTGTCCCAGCTATGAGGAAAAGAAGATCAATAACCCAGCAGAAATACAGGCAAGATAAATGAAGACATATTGAGAGTTAATACCCAAACGCTTCTCAACCCCCAGTGGTGTTTAGGCACTACAGCACCATCCTAAGTTGAAATGTCAGAAATGGAAAATGTATCACGGAGCTAGGGGGATGGTCAGTGAAGCATTTGCCTTACAAACACGAGGACATGAGTTCAGATTCCCCGAGTCTATGTAAAAAGCAGTATATGATGACTCATGCTTTTAATCCCACTGAGGGCAAGATGGGAGGTGGAGATAGATGCAGGCAAATCTCAGGGGTTCATTGGCTACTCAGTAGCCTGATGGGAAAAGAGTTCTAGACCAATGAGAGAACCTATCTTAGACAAAGGTATAACATACCAGAGAAATGACACTGGAGGTTCTTCTGACATTCATACATGCAAACATAGGTTCACATGTGTGCGCTCAAACACACACACACACACACACACACACACACACACACACACACACACGCCCTATTGATCTTTCTTGCTCAACAACACAGCCTTTCCACCTTTTTGGGTTGCATGGTCATTTGTGGAGTGAGATTTGCTGTCACTGCCCACAGTAGCAGAGGACTGTACCACATACTACTAGCCTGGAAAGCTGCCACATTCAAAGTACAAAACCCACCTTCTGCTGAGTACATATGGTTTTCACACCATTGAAAGTGGAAAATCATGCATTGAGCCTCTTTAACCAGAGACCATCTATACTAATGGGCAATAACCAGGCTGTATAACTACAGCACTTTAATTCATAGCTGTGGCAAAAATATCCAGGAAGCAAAACTATAATCTCTGCAGCAACTGGCCTCACACATCTAGAACTTAATCAGTAAATGACAAAGCTTCTCCAGTTTTTGCCAACATTCTACGTAGGACCAACCAAGAAAAGCCAAATTTGCTGTCCAAGTCGACTATGTAGAACACTACACTGTACAGAATTAGCCTTTCTCCAGCTTCTTTGGGCCAACAACTTCCAACCAGGGTGTACTATAATAAGAACGTGTTCCTTTCTTCTGCTAGAAAATATCCCAAGTCCTCTGCCTGCCTTTAAGTTATCTATCTAATGCAAGTGATGTGGCCAACCCCTGCCTTTACAAGCTCTGAATGAGAAGCCCTTCCTTGGTCTCATTTGAGCAATTGATTCCACACAGTCCATAGGAAAAAAATGCAAGGGGCCAATAAACATGAGGGGGAAAAGCTCAAATGAAGTTAATCTCCAAAGAAAATGGAAACTAAGTCAATAATGACTGTCCTAGTTGGGTTTTTGCCAGCTTGACAAAAGCTAGAGTTATTTAGGAAAAGGAACTTCAACAGAGAAAATGCCTCCATCTGACTGCCTATAGGTAACTGTGTAAAGCATTTTCTTGATTAGTGATTGATGTGGGAGGGCCCGACCCTTAATGAGTGGTGCTGCCCGCGGTTAGGTGGTTCTGGGTTCTATAAGCAAGCAGGCTGAGCAAACCATATGGGGCAAGGCAGTAAGCAGTTCCCCTTCACGGTCTCTGTATCAGCTTCTGCCTTGAGTTCCTGCTCTGAGTTCCCTTCATGCTGGACCATAAACTATAAGCTGAAATAAGCCATTTCTTTCCCAAGTTGCTCTTGGTCATGGTGTTTTATCACAGAGACAGAAACCTAAGACAGCAGTAAATGTTTTTGGGCCTGATTTGGAGGGCACTTGTAAGCATTAAACAAGATTTTTTTTTTTAAGTGCCTGTCTTTAAGCCTAGTAACTCCAGTTTGGATAACATATGAACTGGTCATGGTGTGGGATCCTCTGAGATCATCTAAAGAACACAATGCTGGTGATGGACAGAAGGCTGGACAAATAGCAGAGGAGAAGATACAACAATGGGTGCAGAGCTCTTTTGCAAACCTGTGTATGCTCTTGGCATTGCTCTAGCTGCTGGACACAAAGCCATGAGGTTGGTCCCAGGGACAGGAAACGGGGGGGGGGTCTTTTGCTTTATATGTGTCTTCATTGTTTGTGCTTTTATTATGATCATGCACAACCTTGGGTAATAACAAAGATCAAAATGAAAAAGGAATTAGCTGAGAGATGCCATTCAGAGAATATTATTCACTTCATTGCCTATTTTCTCACTTCTCCTCCTATTGTAGCTGAGCTATGCAGACGATGGAATGGGTCTTGACAATAGCTTTGATTCTTGGAACAATGGCAGGGATAATGAGGAGCCCATTTCATTGACAATGCTCAGCCACACCTTGACAGAGACGAATATTGGTGCAGGTGTCAGAACAATCCAGTCTCATTTATCTGCTGTTATCCAGGAGTGAGTTGATTTCACAAGTGAGTTTTCCAAAATAATAGAATCTCATAATCCCTTTTAAATGCCAGATTTGTCTTTCTTCCTTTTTTTTTTTCCAGTTTAAACTGGGTTTGAGGAAAATCTTTCCTAAAGGGATTGTACAGCTATGGTTTCTTATAGACAGAACCCATCCAGGATGTCTGTGATTAGAGCATGGACTGGAGGGTTGTAAGCTGTGATTTGTATCTGTCTCCTATGGCGGAGACAGCAGTGGAGGGGAAAGCTTGATTCTGCTTTGACTTGCAACCAATTGCTGTGATTTTGAATTCAAGTCTAATAGGATTTCCACGGATCCTCTCACCTTTAAGTATCCTTTGAAGATAATGCACCTGTTGGGTCTTACCCCATCAGAGGGAACTACTAACAATTGCTCATACCTTAATGGTTCCTTCCTTCATCATACTTTGTGTCCCCAAAGATTAGGGTAAACACATTTCCCCAAGGTGATCCAGGAAATACAAAGATGGACGCTTGAAAAGAGGAAGGACAACAAAGGAAAAGGATCTCAGCAAAAGGTACAGGTAGGGGCATGAGCTCACTAGTTCCTGGGTACCCTCTGAAAGATAGTGGGACTTGTCTCGTTATTATACCACCTACAAGTAAGGAAATTGCAGTGTGTGTTCACAATGCTCATCCACTTTACCTACCCCTTCCCCCCCCCCCCACCCCGCCATCTAAAGGTTATTTGAGGGACAAAGCAGGGAGTTAGATCGCCAGCATTTCATGTCCTGCACCTTAACTGGGTCACATGATATCCTCAAAGAAATAGAGGAACAAGAAGGAATGGAACAAACAAAACACTGGAATAGTTGACTACACTCTCTCATGACCATGAGGTGTAAGACAAAAAGAGATCAACAGTGAAAACTATATATCAAAAAGATTTAGAAGATAGATAATGAAGTAATTACAACGTTCAACTATTACATAGACCCTGATTCAAACTGTAACAATGTAGCGTTTGTGTGATTACTGGAATTTGGAACTGACTAGATACTTCTGAAGAGTTAGTGTTCTTATTTTAGGTGTGATGGTGTTTCTGTGTTTATGATGATGTTTATGATTCAGGAAAAGACTTTATTATTAACAGATACACCTAAAATATTTATAGATAAGATGATACGATGTCTCGTATTTTCTTCAAAATAGTACACACAGAGGGGAGGAAGTGGATGGGGGCTAGGATTAAATAAGATTGTGTAGGAATTAATAAAATACTGATGCTGGTGCTGGTGGGATTGGCAGATCATGATACTCTGTGGTCTACTTTTGTATGATTGAAAATTTATACAATGAGTTTGGTAGAAACTATCACACAAATATTTCATTATAGACTGTGGTACGTGCTGTGACAGCCAAGCACAGTGTCCTTATTGTGGCACTGACTCTGACCCATGAGGAGGCCAAGGAAGGCCTGTCTGGGCACAAAACATGCTGATGTCCCTATATTGATTCCTTTTTATTAAAATATTATTTGGGCAGATATATTAAAGCCTTTTCATTTTAAGGTTTTTCTTTTTTTTTTTTTTCCAGTGCTGGGAGTTGCACCCAGACCTCCACCACTGAGCTCAGTCCCAACTCCTCCCCAATCTCTCTGAAGTATATGGTAGGAAGGTTTTATTTTTCTTATTTCTACCTTTGTTAAATGCTTATCTTTCTTTTATGACTTGAAACTTGGCCTGAGTATGAAGCTGAGGGAGATGTAAGGATGTCATTATCTAAATAAAATGCATATGTCTAACTGTTAAGCCATTGCTGAGGTAACTGTGAAAAGAGGGTTAAGGAGTTTCTAAACCTGACCATCAGTTCCTCAATGGCCCATCCACCTAGACATGTAGCTGTGTCCCTTCTTGAATCTTCTCCACTGGTAGAATAGAGTGCTGGTGACAACGTACAATTCCAAAGTCAGAAAAGGTCAGTTTCACCTGTTTGTCTCTAGAAGTCCTCAGTGGGAGTCTTGAGCTGCCATGTAAGAAGTTCGATTACTCTGAGGTGGCCATGTTGTAAGAAAGCCCAGACAATGTGAGGAGATCATTGGCAACAGTCCTAGCCTAGCATTAATTATTGAACCTATGGAGAAAGATATCTCTAAATTATTCCAGCTCTCAGTTCATAAGAAACCTCAACCATCAAATTTTTGCAGTAGAGGCCCTCAGATTTAAGAGTAGAGACATAGGACACACCCACAATGACATGTTTGTGAGCATAATAAAATGATTACTTCATGACACAAAGTTTTGGAATGATTAGATACCAGTTACGACCAGAAAAAGGAGCCAACAAGTGGTTCTTAGCCTGTGGGTCTTGACCCCTTTGAGGGTCACACATCAGATATCCTGCAAATCAGATATTTATGTTACGGTTCATAACAGTAGCAAAATTACAGTTATGAAGTAGCAACAAAAACAGTTTTATGGCTGGGGGTCACAACAATGTGAGGAACTGTATTAAAGGGTGGCAACATTAGGAAGGTTGAGAACCACAGGTCTAGAAACTGGTATTGTAAGTGCTGGGAAGGTCCGGGTTGAACTTTAGCTGAGGAAAGTGAAGGAAGCATGCCAGGCTGTCTTTGAACTCACAGAGATCCTCTTGCCCCTACCTCCCAAGTGCTAGGATTACAGTCATGCACCACCACACCCAGCCTTAAGAAGTATGGACCCCAAAAACTTTTAATACAGGACATTGGAACTTAGAGAATCTATAAAAGAGCTGGAAGAGTGGAGGCAAGGACCGCCACTGATGAGATCATAGCTTTACGCCAGTGGATCACTTAACTACAGTAGCTTCTGCACTCATAAGAGCCACAGTCACAAATCTCCTACACACACCACAAAAGCAGACCAGAAGATGCTCACTAGTCACGGTCTCTGCTTCCAAATCCCCATCCAAACTGTGTATGGGTAAACCTCACCTTCAAAACTCCAACCCAGAATCTACAGGGGAGCCTATGAAGGCTAGGGACTGTAGGTTTTAGACTCCCGGTTTCTACAATACAATGGAAGATGGGACATGAAAGGACAGTCAGAAACCCTGAGCCTTGGGGAGTTACTTTTTCTCTTGGAAATGGGAAGAAGGCCAAAATAAATTAGGTTTATTTTTAAACTCTGACATTTATTAACTTAAATAATTTGTTTTTTTAAATCTACTTTAGGCTTTCATTTAGAGAAAGAATAAATAAGACAGAACACAAAGTAAAAACAAGCTGTTTTTAGAACATTTGGTCGGAACAAGAAAACGGTCATTGTGAGATGATGAGCTGGAAGCCCAGCTCAACCCCAGAAAACATCAGAGGTGGAGAGAGACAGAGCTTGGTGGCCTCTGGCACCACTATTGCACATATAACTTCAACCATCCCTGAGTAGGACGCAGTTCTCTTTGCTGTACTAGATAGTTCCACATCTGGGCAACAATGGCCCACTGTGAGGACTCGCTCGGAGCAGGGCTAATAAGTAGCTCATACTTTTCATATCTTGCTTGTCACGACTTCTCTCTGAATCTCAGTTCCTGTCCCCTTCATTAAGAGGTAGGAGGACATGGAGCTGTATTGCAGGCAATCATGTATAAAACTGGAGGGCAGAACAGAACAGCTCCCTGTATCATATCTAACAGCATGCTGTTCTCTTCAAAATTGGGGCAGCCAGTTGTCTGTCATTTCTTAGGTTTGGAAGATGCTTGCTATGTACTTCCTGGCTATTCACTCAAGTCTCTGATGTGGGTGAAGATTAGATAGTTATAGTCTCACAGTTAAGTTTTAGGTTGTTCAGAAATTAAAAGAATGTTTTAGGTCTAAGAAGATGTTTCTAAGTTGGCAATGTGAGTTAGGATGGAAACTGAGTTAGGTACAGAACTTTAAACTCATCAAGGTAATAGAATATTATTATTGGTTACTGAATACATATGAACTGGACATTGGGAATGTATGTTATACCTTATAATTTTCACAATTGTTGCCTAATTGTTCTTATTATTTTGTACTATATTTATTGTTATAAGAAAAGGAGTCTTTTATTGGACTAAAAGGAGGATCTTTGGGGAGGGGAAAGATACACCCTAAACTTAAAAAAAAAGAGAGAAAAATCAGGGCTGCAAAGAAGAGAGCTGACATAAAGAAATTTTGTATTTTTGCTATGTATTACAATTCTTGTTCTTAGACTCCAGTAACAGCATCATGATATCTTTTCTTTCTCAGTCTTAGTTGTAGTTCTTTCTCTAGAAAGTGTGCTTGTAGAATCTCTTCTTTAAAGATGTTATGGAACAGAACACTCATAGCTTTCATATCAATATCTTTTAATTAGCTTCATCAGGGCAACATGTGGGGATCCAGATAAGTTTTTCCGGTTTCTTAGCAGCTGTCTTAGTTTGCGTTTTTGTTGTGATAAACACCAAGACCAAAAGTAACTTGAGATTATAATCTATCATTGAGAGGAGTTGGGGAGGAAATGCAAAAAGGAAGAGGTTGGAACAGACAACATAGAGGATTGTTACTTACTGGCTTGGTCCCGGACTCATGTGCAGCTACCTTTCTTCTACAGCCCAGGCCTACCAGTCTGGGACTAGCACTGTCCATTGTAGGTTAAGGCCCTCCTACATCAATTACCAATCAAGAAAATGCCCCACAGAGGTACCCACGGGCCAGTCTGGTGGAGATAAGTCTTCAATTGAAGGTCTATGAAAGGCTCCTCCAACTTTAACAACTCAATGAACCTTTGTGACATGGAGAATGCCTTCTGCTGGCCTAACAACTCACCGTGATACTAAGTGGCCTTTAGTAAAGTTGTTCTTACCATCACCTACCAAACTTCAAACTCGTAGGAAAAAACAGGAGGGCTCTTAAGTGACTATTGACTCGAATGGGATAATATATTGGCTCTCCGCAAGACCACACCAGTGCCTCTTCTACTAAACTAGAAGGAAATAGAGATTTTCTATCTGAGAAGCAGCATCCTTGATAAAAGATCACTATACCACCATGTCTGCCTTTTTAAACCTCATGCAAGCTCTGGTGGCATTCAAGCGTTCCCTGGCTGGATTTCGGGGAATTCAGGAGGTGCTAGAACAGTTTTGGTTCTCTGAGCTCCCTCACAACTAGGGCATGACGTATCCTCAACTCAGTCTCATACAAGGAGATAAACAAAATTCTCCTTTTTGTCAATATGCCATTACAGAGATACCTTCCTTCCTCTTATCACCATGGCTTTCTTACCTATGATCTTTGGTGACTTTGAAGGAAGCTGCTTGTTCAACTGTCTGAATTTGGGTTTATAAAAAAGTAAACCCTGAGGCAAGAATGTGAAAGCAAGTAATTTATTCATTAGGTGAGTCCATGATGCACCACAAGGAAGCAAGGAGGTGAGGGGAGGAAAAGAAGAAAATAAGTGTGTTAATAAGCAGGTGAATGCTTTAAATGATGGGAGTCTATCCTAGAAGGAACTCTGGGAGATTGTCTCAATGACAAATTTCAGAGTTGTCTAACTCTACCCACGGAAGCTGGGCACTTATACATCAACTTCCAACTGTTATAAGTTGAGGATTGCTTACAAGGGCACTCACCTTCTAGAATATCCAGTAAAAACTATCCAATGACCACAGAAAGACACTCTACTTGTATGAGAAAAACACCCTCATGTACAGGTCACATCAAGAAAATCTGTTCCCTTTGCTACATATTATCCTCCTAATAAAGGAATAAATTTTGAACTATTTGATAAGCTAATGGCTATTGTTGGGCCATTAGAAGAATGGGAGATGTTACAACAGAAAGCTGAAGAAAACCAGGACCTGTCCAAAGTCAAGAGTAATCGACAGCCAGTCAGAGTCAGAAGACTTCCCAAATCTAAGGTCAAGGTAGACCAGTTAGACACAAAGCAGTGGAAGGAGATTGTCCTACCTAACATCTGCAGTGGAGGTGGAGGTGTAGCAGAACTCACTGGCAAACTAGAAGAAAGTAGCTTGCAGTTTTAAGTCTTTCGACTTCATTTTTTCCTTGAAAGGAGTAAAAATTCTTGCAAAGGAAGGAGAGCTTGTGTGCTTGTTTTGGGATCAACACTAGAGAGAATCAGTCAATAGGCAGAGATGACTCATCCAATTTTCTCTCACAGAAATTTGACTTGACAGACCCCACCATTCTAGTTGGGGGATGGGTGGCAAAGATTTGGAAGTAGTCAGAATCAGCATTTTTAGATTTCTGCAAATTAGTCCAAAGCTTCTAGAATCTTTGAAAGATTTAATCAAGATTTGTGGCTTAATCTTGGTAAAAACTCATTAAAAAAATACTGAGTTTATTGGCCCTGTCCCTTCTCAGTTCAGTGATAACCTTGAAATACAGGAGTCTGTGTTCCTGATACCAGAGGGAGCAGAACGAACTTTATCTTCAGAAATGTATACAATGGTGACAGGCATTAAGAAGGAAAGAAAGCAGGCTGGCCATTTATTTATTTATTTGTTTGTTTGTTTGTTTGTTTATTTTTAAGGCTTTTATATCACAATTGACTGAGGTGATGGGTAACAGTTGAGGCCAACAACAAACTAACCAAGAAGCATTAACACAAAGACTGAATGAAATATGGAGGGTCTATTGGAATTTTGAAAAATTTTAAATCATATTCCTGACTATCTAAAAGGTCACATGTGTGCCAAAGACCAAATCTGTAGCTGTGGGAATCCTCAGGAGAGACCCAAGAAACCACTAAGTGCTCTGATCTGGAGGTTCTACCTAGGCAGGAAGCAGAGAGGAAAGCAGAGTCCCTGAACTGTTACCACATACAGCCACACACACATAGAAAGAGCCCAGGTAAATGCTTGCTCCGGGACTTAGAACTCTCCTGTACTTAGCCTAGTGGTACTAGGCTGAGCAAACTCCAGTGATCACACAAGGTAGAAACACAACCTTACAGAACTCCTTCAGAAGTAGTTAGCCAGAGACCAACTGTAACACTCAACAGCAACAGCAAACCCAGAGGAGGGCAGGAATCTGAGTCCCATAGTTTCCACATTATATTATTTCAAATGACTGTCTGAAACAAAATATTAAAAGTCAGACAAAGGAAAAAGAAAGTCAATATGACCCACACATAGGAAAAACTACTGCAGAGGAAGCAGACACTGGATTTACTGGATGTGGACCTAAGGAAGCTATTGTAGATCTTTTTAAAGAGCTAATAGGAAGTATGAAAATAATCTTTAAAAACAGAGACTGTTAATCAAGATAAACTATAAAGAGAGCCACATAGAAATTCTGTAGTTGAAAAGTACAACTGCCATGCATGTCGGCAAAAGCCTGTAATCCCAGCACTTTAAGAGGCTAAGGTAGGGAAATCCTGAGTTAGAGGCTAACCTGGGCTACAGAGTGAATTCCAGGTCACCTGCTGGGCTACACAGCAGATTCTGTGTTGTGTGACCTAGGAAACTGTAAACAAATGTCTACTTATCCCAGATAGGGCCCACTCTATCCCAAACTTAATAGTGAAGACTGCTGAAACTTACTCTCAGACAAGCCCAGCTGCCTGGAAGAAGCAGAAACCAACTGAACTGCCTAGAAAAGGCTTAATCCAACTGAGACACTTGGAAAAGATACCTGTTCAGCTGTCTTCAGGCTGTGCAGTGTGCTCCAGGTTCCCAGCTTTTGTGAGCTGTCACCCATGCTGAGGTGAGCTTTGGTGATGTAACTGTCTTTAATTCATTCTATAAATAACCCCTCACTCATATTCTTCTGAGTATAAAACTCATTGGTTCACTGAATTAGACTTTGGTGGTATCAATACTTTGGTCTGTTATGGGGTCCTTATCTGGGGTAAGTAGACTTGTGTAGGTTGCATGTCCCCAGGAAAAGTCTTGTTACACAACACTCATTAGCATAAGGATTGGAGTTCAGAACCCCTGTACCCACATAAGAAGCCAGGCAGGTGTGGTGCATCTGTAATCTCAGTACTCAAGAGGAATAGGAGAGCCCCAGAGCAAGCCGGCTGGCTAGAATAGCTAAGGTCGTGAGCTCTAGATTCAGAGAGAGAGAGAGCCTGTCTCAGAAAATAAAATGGAGAGTGATCAAGGAAAACACCTGGTGTCTAATTCTGCCCTGTATATGTGCACACATATGCATGTATATCTACACACATGTGAACAGTCATACACATACACGGACACCATACACACACACACACACACACACACACACACAGGTATACAAAAACTAAAGAAATTAAGGAAGAACTAAATAAATAGGAGGATGTGTTCATGTAATAGGCAAGTTAGAATTGTCAAGATGACAATATCTTCCAAGTTTATCTAGATTCAACACAATCCCTTTCAAATGTCCTTTCAGAAATGGGGAAGCTGGTGTTCAAATTCACATGGAATGGCAAGGGACCTAGAATAGCTGAACAATTTGAAAAAAGAACAGCATTGTAAAATTTATACTTCCTGATTTCAAAGCATACTGTGATGCTCCAGGATCCAAGAGAATGTGATATAAACGTAAGAACTGACATCCAGGCTAATGAACGGAGTGAGCTCCAGGAACCAAATCATACATCTAGGATGAACTCATTTTCAGCAAGAATGCCAAGATAAATTGTTGTAACTTTCTTGATGCTGTGTTACAAATACTCTGACAAAAGACACTTAAGGCTTATGTCATGGGGAAGGAGACATGGGATGAAGCAGGGAAGGCATGGTGGAAGGACCAGGAGCCTGGCCTGTCACATTGCATCTAAACTCAGAGAATGTAGGGAATATTCTTCCATGAATCAAAAACTAGTATCTGAGTCAGCAAGGAAAGTTGTGACTTCCATCATTCACTGAGATCTTAAGAAACGTTCACATTCTCTCATAGTCCACAACCACAGCTTGGCTTCAGTTCCAACACTTCAACCAAAAAAAAAAATAATAAAAATAAAAATAAAGTAGTCCAAGAAAATCAACTGGCTACATAGAATTCAAGATAAGGAACACAAGTAAACCCTTGTAATTTAAAAGGCCTATGTCCCAACTCCTTTACACTAGCTGCTTGGTTGGTTTCTATTGCTGTGATAAAACATCGTGACCAAAAGCAACTTGAGGAGGAAAAGGTTTATTTTAGTTCACAGTTCTCACATACTTCACCACTAAGGGAAGTCAAGATGGGAACTGAAGCAGAGACCATGGAGGAATGCTGCCTAATGGCTTGCTCAGCTTCCTATCTTAAATATCCCAGAACTACCTGGCCAGGAACAGTACCACCCACCATGGATGGGGCCCTCCTGCATCTATCATTAATCAAGAAAATGCCCTACAGGCTTGCCTACCAGTCAATATTTGTGGAGACATTTTTCTTAATCGATCTTCAATTTAATATAAATATATATAAAACATGTGTAACTTTATATAGTCATATATATGACTAAAATCATTGGTGTTTTCAAAATAACACATGATAAACTACATTTAAACTTATTTTATTGGTTTAATAAGTTTAAAGTTTTTTAATTAAAAATTTAAATACATAATTTTAATAGAGCAATATGAAATTTCCATGCATCTAGACTTCAGTAAAGATTTTGATGACTGTCACCAAATAATATATTATTGGCACTCTGGGGAGAAGGAAGGAGAGACTAATGGTGAGATCAATAGGAGGAAGTCAGGCACCAACTATAAGCCATGGAGTAAGCAGGAACAGCTGGGAGGAGCAGGCTACAGTCTGTAACAAGCACATATGGGACACCCCTTGGGAGCCCCCAGAAATAACTAACCTTGGCACGGATTACAGCCATTAAAGGGATGGGGGTAATGAGCTAGTTTAATTGGTTACTAATTGTCAATATGACCTCATTTGTACCTACAGCCCAGGGAGACCTAGGGACATCCAGGTTACAATTAATAATGGACCAAGTGACATTTCACATCATAAATCTCAAAATAGCCTGGTAATGTATACAACTAAAAGGGTGAGGCCATCTGCTCCGAGTGAATGAAACCAGCGGGCCTACCCCCAGCCCCGCACAGTCAGGAGGTACCCGGGGAAATCAACACGAGGCTGTATGAGTCAAGTCAGAAGCATGGGTTCTTCCTCCACTCTGTATGTTGCTTGTTGTTGTGACCCGGGAAATCATGCAATCATGGAGCTGTCCTGTAGTAAAGCAGGTGCTTGTGGTAGAACTCAGTACCAGGTCAGCACCTGACTTCTGTGTGGTTGGCGCTAGATGCTGCCCATGGCTCACAACCACCCACCTTCTCTGACAGCCGGTCCACAGCAGACAGATCTGTCACAACTAGAAAGTCACATGGTCCCTCTTCCTATCCCTGGCAGCTTCCAGATAACAACTGACTGCATCTCAGGGACAGACAGAATCCATTGCTTCAAAAGGAGAATTGTGCAAAACAGCTCCAGAGCTTCCCTTCCTGTCTGCACAGGAGGCCAACATCAGCCCTTCCTTCCTGAGGTTGCTCCACCAACATTTAACAAGTACCAGAACCCCTTCCTGCCTAAAGTTCTGACTCATGAAAACACAACCCAATAGAGAGTATTAACTCCTGCTTTATCTATTTTATAGGATTGCTGTCATTGGAGCCTGGGTTGGACTGGGTTGGACTGGGCTATAGGTATAGGAATTTGTAAATGTTGTTTTTATTTCCTCAGATGGGGAGATGAAATGAGAGCCATACCCAAGTTTTACTAATATGTGGCTTGGGCTGAGCCCAGAGCACTTCTGTCTAAATCCGTAGGACTGGGCCTGGAAGCTTCTGGCCTCCATACAATTTAATCTGCAAACCTGGACCTTAAAGGCTTTCAGCCTCAGTCTGCTAATCTAGGCATAGAAAGTTTTAAGCCTCCAAAACTTATTGCTGAATAAATTTACCCTTTCTAGTTCTTTCTGAGCTCTGGATAGCTGGTTCAACTTAGCTGCTCTGGCTCAAAACTCCTCTCTAAGCTGACTGATTCAAATGCCTTCTCTCTGCTTCTCACTGATTTGCTCTGCTTGGAAAAACTGCTGCTGTTACATTTTAAAGACTCTAATTCTCAATACTGATATAATGTAATAAACTTCCACTTGAGTTGTAGAGGAGACAAACATTCAAACTATTAGCAGTGTGCTCTAACTGGACTTATCGGCCCACTCAAACATTTAAACCACGTTAGGTTGGGTTCCCCACAAACAGACACTAATGTCTGAATTTTCCTTGGTTTGGAAAACACAGCTTGGCTGGGAGGAATGAGAACTTTGTCCACTCTGCAAGGGTAATGACTACAAGCTCTGTCATCTCAGGGCAGACATGTTAGACCTGTAGCCCTCATGCCCTTCCTGAGAGTCTGGCCTAGGCCATGTAACTGTTCTAATAGCATATGACTGAAGTCACTCTTTTGACTTCTGAGCTCAGGACAGAAAGGCAAAATGGAGGTAGTTGGCATTGAGAGGAATAATCTCCCTGGACCTTCCAGCCCAGCCCTGGACTGCTGAACCCCAGTCAATGCTATGTGGAATAGCCGAACACCCAATGCCTGACTCTTGGATTCAGAACAATAACTTGCAATTGAGTTGTCATCCCTGTCATGTGGGAGTGGACCATTGTTAAGAAACAGATGGCTGGAATGAATCAATGTGATAAACATTTGTGAGCCAGGAACTTCGCAGGCAACCGGTCTCAGTGTCTCTGGGAGACAGTGTTGAACTTATCTAGAGTATCTTACCTGAGGGGTAATGAGGCTGTGGGCTTCTCACTAGCATCACTAGTGCAGGGAGGAGTGCTGACTACTGGGGTGCTGAGTCCATGTGTGTGAGAACAGTGCTTCCAGGCATCCGCAGAGAAGGGAATCTTCTCACAAATACAAGAGCTGTGATCATCTTGGGCACTCTGAGAGGGACAAAGCAGGGCCCAGGGAGCTCTTTTACCTCACTTCTCCTCAGCCCAGCATGTCCTCACTGCCCAAGCTCCACATGTCTAAGCAGGGTGGACTCCTGGGCTCCTTTACCTAGCCCTGATCATTGAAGCAGCCCTGTCTCTGGAAGCATGTAGGCTTTGGCTTGGGACACTCCATTTCATTAGCCTGACTCCTACTTTGACTGCCAAAGGTCTTTTGGAGCATCAGGCCCTTAGAAAGTTTCAGTGTCCAATAAATGCCTTTCAGTTAGGCATTTAAAAACCAAAACATTCATCTCAAGTGGGCTTATGTGGGGTTGACAGACAGCCTCTCTTGGCCTCTGGATCCAGTTCTGTTTATATCTATGGAGTGAACTCATTCCTGCTACCTCTGCTCCAGCTTACCAGCCTCTTGATTTCAAAGGAGAAGAGAGGCAGAGACTTCCCCAATAGCAACAGAGTGGTTTAAGACTACTTAGGACATCTTTGAACTAACATAGCCAAAGGGAGATGCGTGTCACTTGATTCTGGCCAGTGTCATATGCTCTGCCTGGAGCTTGAACCTCACTAGAACACTGGAAGATGGAGTAATAATTCCTAAATAAAATTCAGGGGTTGGTGCCTACATTGGGTAAAGGATTGTTAAGGGAGTGCCACAGCCATATCCACTGGAAACAGTCAATAGTAGTGACCATCCTCGGCCCCTGTCCTGAAACACCCCCCCCCCATCTACCTGTGTTTCTTGCCCCTGTACAAACTTTGAGTACTGTCTTTAGGGTTCATGTGCCTACATATCTTTATACATATTTACCTCTATAGGCATGCAAATTAGTCAGATACTCAAGAAATGCTTTTGTGATGAATGAATGAGTTCAAACTATCATTTGAATAAGCACAAATACAGGGAAAAGCTTAGACTGCAGCAAACAGACTGAGTTTTGCCTTGCATGCAGAAAATTGTAAAATTTATATAGCATGCATAAAAAGTACATGAATCATAACCAGTCAACGAATGCTCACAGAATGAACACCTATGATGTAAACTGAGCCCAAACCAAGAGACATTATCAGAATCCATGAAACTTTCATGTCTTATGTAACTCCAAGGAGCTGCTGGCACCATGGCTAGCTTAGCTATTCTACTATTCCACTATGGGAATGTTGCCACACTTTATCAATTCTATTGTTGATGAGAACTCAGATAGCTTCCATTTGTGCATTATTACAATAATTCTGTAATGGATATCCTAACACGTATTCTGTTAGTGCACATGGGGGCACAGTTCTCTTGAATATATGCCTAGGAGTGAAATTGCTAAGGTAGACATAGTTGTGAGATAGCCGTAGAGGGCAAACTAGGAGGTGGTTTCCGTGTCACAACGAACCTCATCAACCGTCCATGTAAGATCTGACTGATGGAATTTTTAGGTGTGATCTATGGAACCTATAAAGACTTTTGGGGTATCTTCCCAAAACTCCAAACACAATAGTTTTCTGACAATCCTAAATGGGTGAATGAATGAAATGCCACACTGAAGAAGTCTGAAGAGTCACAGAATTGATGAAAGTAAACTTTCTCCTGCCTTGACTATATCTCGAATTAAACGGGAGACTTTGTGGAGGATTTCCTTCATAATCCCTTCAAAATGAGTTAGTCCTGCTCTGTACTAAATGGATTATGGAGGCATCCCAAAGCAAATCCAACTGCAATTAATGTTTTAATAAACCAGTTGCTAGTGTATGCAATACCCCCAACTTGTCAGGGGGGATTTTGTCATATTTATAAACATTAATTAGTTGTTTGTTATTGTCAAACTAAATTTAACATAAATCCACAGTACTGCCGGCCACTTGGGTGAGAATATCTCAGTGGTAACTGTAATTAGAAAATAGATGTGAGCGAATTGCTTTAATTAGTTAGCTAATGGTGTACTCTCCTCTAATTGAAATGAGGAGCCACTGTATTATAGCATGATAAAGCATCTTATGTGTGGGAGTAAGACATGAGCTCCTTTGAGTACTAGCCATAAATCAAAATATTGTTTAACCCTTTCTTTACGGCCTTTTCCTGTAGCTCATAAGTCTCATTATCAAATAAGTGCAAAAAATTAAGTAAATACTAAGTTCATTTTTTTTTTAAATTAAGGTGAAACCAATTCTACTTTTGCCAAAATACCAGATGGTCTCCTGTTGCTGAATTTAATTCTGTTCTTCTTTCCCTAGATTCCGCTAAGGTGGATGACCTCCAAGCTCTTCTGTTACTCTGGACATTGTTCAACTTTCTTCATGGTTTCTTCTTCACCCCAGCCCTTCAGTATTGCTGTGAGCCAACTTTAAAAATATATTTATTTTATTTTTATTTATCTGCTTGTGTGTGGCTGCCCTTGGAGGCCAAAGAAGGCATCTGATCCCCTGAAGCTGGCGTTTCAGGTGATTGTGAGCCTGAAACCACCACATGGGTGCTGGGAACTGAACAGGGTTTTCAGTAGGAGGACAAACACGCTTAGCCGCTGAACCATCTCTCCAGCCCCAACTCCCTTCTTTTCATATTTTGCTCTCTCCTGTGAATGCAGTTTTTGCTGCTGTGGTTTTAACCCCTCACATGTGCAAAGTTCTCCACTTCCACCCTCATTCCTCACCCTCTCAGGCTCCAGTTGCATAGATCCGGTGCTCTGCTTCTGTTTCCTTCCAGAAGGTCCTCCAGTGACTTTGGGGAAGACACTTATTTTTGACTCTACTCTGTATCTTCAGACACTTTGATGGTTTCCCTGATCTACTCAGCCTGTGTGTGGTTGTATTTCCACCTGCCTACTTTGGGTTGTGAGATGCCCACGACACCCCACCCCCCTTCCATCCCCCACCCAAGCCAGGAGCACCAGACGCTCCTTCAGGATCAATGCAGTATTTGAAAAGTTATATTGCCTCTGAGTGAGCTACATAGCTAATTTCCATCTATGAAGGTGTAAGTATGTGGACCACTTCAAGCTCATCAAGTGTACAGAACTTTTCCAGCCTTTCCTCTTTAAACCTAGAAGCAGACTACACTGACATTCCCAGAACTATGAAACTACATGGAGGAAAAGATCTGGTTTGCTGTTTGTGGGAAACCCCCACAACTGATCAGAAGCACACTCCCTTGGAAGGAGTAGATGAATCAGGAAGTAAGCCTTTGTGTTCCTGAGTTGAAACTTGGGGATTTGCTTATCCCTGCTGCCAGTGTTCCCTGGATGACTGCCACTATTCAAGTCCAGATTTCAGATCAGATCATCTTTACCAAGGTTGTCAAATTAGCTCCTGAAAGGGTCTTCATTCTCCTCTCCTTTCACAAAGCTGCTCTTGATCATCTGAGTAATGTAACAGGCCCCCAGACCTTAGTAGGCCCCCAAACCTTAACATAACTGATGCCACAATGGAAGTACCATTCAGCCCATAAAACCCAGCACGCAGACAGCATCACCCCTAAAAAACAAGAACAAAGACCCAATCCATCAAAGTCCATAGTTCTGGGAAAGTCCCTACATGCACTGACCTTGCTCTTTGGCTTCTATAGTTCCACTTCTGGCTAGCTGTTTTTGTTATCTGAAGCATGACAAGGATGTGAGTTTTTTGTGCTTAAACTTAATCACCTTGAAAAAGCCCCGGGGCTGCACTCAGGTCCTGAATACCAAGTGCAATTGCCAGCTGGCTAATACAGCCTTTCTGTTGACCTAAACCCACGTCCAAGTAGTCTTCTCTGCTGGATGCCTCACAGCAGGAGAACGATGTGATGGAAATGAAACTCAATCTAGAATTTCTGTTGTGGAAAACTCTAAACCAAGCTTCAAGGATAAAGCTAAGTTTCTCAATATTTTAATTCAAAGACATCCATGGCTGATAGGTCCCCATCATGGATCCATCACACTGTAATGGCCTGGCTTCTGGCCTCCCCTTGGAAGCACATGCTGCTTTATTCATGCCTCCTTTGTTCTTTCTCACACCTTTAAGACTGACCTTGAACAAGAAGCTGCCTTTGAATTCCCTGGGGCTGCCTCATCGGAATCTTCACCAAGGGCTTCTCTCAGAGGCATGCTCTTGAGGCAAGGAAACACCCACATCTGGGCCTCTTCCCAACCACATCAGCCACTGTATAGTTGCTAAAAATAATGGGGCTGGATTTGGTCCTCCAGAATTTTCTGTTGGAAGTACTAATTAAAAGCTTGTTGAACCAACTTTTCCCAAGTTCTTAGACAATGTTCTATTTTGACAATGGAAGGAATGTGTAGAAAGGGGGAGAAAAATCACATTTTGACATTTTCTTGGCATTGCTGGGGTGGGTTGAGTAATAACTTGACAGCAGTAACAGTACACAGGTTTGCTGGAAGGGAATGAGAGAGAGAAGAGAGAGGGGAGAGAGAGAGAGAGAGAGAGAGAGAGAGAGAGAGAGAGAGAGAGAG
>CAJQZJ010032307.1:1437739-1487026 GCA_907164525.1 Lophiomys imhausi
TCTTCTTCTTCTTCTTCTTCTTCTTCTTCTTCTTCTTCTTCTTCTTCATCTTCTTCTTAGTCAAATGTGTATGCTCTTTTCTGTAGACAAAGCATTGGAGGTCTTTGGAGTTACCATTTCAGAGAGCATCTTGCCTGATACCAAACACAGCAAAGGAATGGAAGTTTCAAGAGCTTAGTTCTGGGTCCTTCTCGGTAGGCCTTCAATGGGTCACTCATTAGATATGTTAGGGAAGGAAGATGTCTTGAGAAATGAAAAAGTTATTTGGTTTGAATTTGGGGATATTGTCTGTTTTTAATCATTGACATTCTCTTTAAAGAAGTGAGAGAAGAATCTGCTGTTGTTCTCTGGCACGATCAGAGACCAACTCTTAAAGACAGTCATGGATAGCTTCATCACTGATGCCTTTCTAGTTCATCTTTCTAAAAGTTCTTACCCTTCAAAATAGAAAATACCCCTCTCCTACCTTTTTTTGTTGTTGTTGTTTTAGAAAAGACCTTTTAAGTGGAAGCTGAGATTTTGAACACTTACTGGGAAGAAAAAGCTACCAGATTATTCTGAAAGTTGGTACTGAACATGTGATATTTTAACAGTTGACCTTCGGAGCCAGACATGGTTCTTAGTGTTAAAAAAATTCTCTTGTGAAATCTGTGAAGTGGAAGACATTAACTTGTGTTTGTCATTGTTGTGTGGCACACGTTAAACCATATGAGAAATGTGTCATGAAAGATTGTAATTAAGTAGAGAAAAGAAATTCCATGTGCCTTTCTGTGTGTGTGAACTTGTATTTCAACACAGAGGAGGTTTGAACTTTCATAGACAAACACACCACATTCAATCTCTAGCCCCTCACGTTTCCCCCACCCACACCAAGAAAACTTATTGCCCTGACATCTTTTTGTCCTCTATGAACTTTTTCCTAAATTTTATGTATTTACATGTGTTAGAGTTGTACCTGCAGGTATATCTGTACACCATGTGTATGCCTGGTGTCCACAAAGGCCAGAAGAGGGTGTCATATCCTGTGGCTGAAGTTACAGATGATTTATGAGCCACCACGTGGGTGCTGTGAATCAAACTTGGATCCTCTGGGGGGAAAAAACCAGCTAGTGCTCTTAACCACAGAGCCATCTCAGCCCCTCTCTTTATAGCTTCATGTGAATGGGATTATGCGTTATCCGCTGTTGTTTGTCCAGGCTCTTTCACTCAGCATTGTGCCTGTGGGATTCAGCACCATGCTGCTGTAGGCATGGCTTGTTCATTCTCACGTCTCCATCCTGCTTCACCCTGTGGGTACGCCCAGTTGGTTTACTTATAATCTGTTGGTGGAAACAGCTGTGTTACTTGAGTTTGGGATTAGTATGAGCAAAACTTCTCTAACCTTCCTATACATACATATCTTGTGGGTGGACAGATATACTAATTTTTCCTGGGTGTATACCTAGGAGTGGAATTTGGGGTTGCACGATTTACATAGTTTCAGCCTAGTTGACATGGGCAAATGTTCTTACAGAAAGTTACAATGATTGACAGCCTCATCAGAACCACTGGCCTCACAATCCCTGGCTGTTTGGCTCAGGTGGCTGTTTCAATTTCTGTCCTAGAGCTGTACCCTGCTCATCCTTCATGTGCATCATCCAGGTACTTTCTCAGGCCCAAGCTCAGTCAAGTTGATCCTTGAATATCTAGTCACAAAATCTGTATTTGACATCTGTGCCATTTCTTGGTTTGGACCAGGCCATGTTCTGGGTTTCCTTCAATCCTAGCCAAAGACCATGCATTACTCCAAATCCAGTCCGTGCCATGCAACATCCTCTAATGGCAAGGGACACTAGATATCTGCCTCCCGTTTCATTGTCTCCAGTTGGCAAAAGAAACTCATCAGTACCCTGAGCAAATGGCATGGGGCCACATTTAAACAGGGAGAAGGGGTTTGCACCAGTTAGCTGCACTCTGACCAAATCAGCCTACAATGTGAGGAAGGCTCCTTGAAGAAGCTCGCTGGTGGCTTTGTTGCCATTCCCTCCGATGCCCCGCCCATCTTGCGCCATCCTCTATGTCATGGCAGCAAACTGTGCTGGGCTTCCCACAGCCACCTCAGGCTGAAGTCCTTTGCTTTTCCAGGGCCCCCACAGCAACAGCGGGAAGATCTGCATCACCACTGCCATTTCCCCATGCTAACCTTCCAGGTGCCAGCTTACTTCAAACAATTTACGGAGACAGGAGACTGTAAGCACGGTTGCTTAGGCAGATAGGAGATTTACACAACAAAGATATTACATACTGCTAGGATTATTTTAAGTACACCAGTGGTGTTCTTTTTTGAGTAGTTGTTACCCAACTGGCAGAATTATGGTTTTGTTTTTTCTGATAAGAACACAGGGGACTTATTGACAGCCCTAGACATAATGATGGTTGTGACCCTGCACTGTCCACCTTGAGTTGTCCGTAGAGGCTTGTCTTTGAGAATCAGGGTCTACTGGCTGGTTGGCTGTTCATAGTCACTGCTGCCTCTTTTGTCACAGGAATGGAGTCAAATGACTGGTTAGTCCTGGTGAGTAAACACTCACACTTTAGTATCTTAAATTTCTGCTATCTCTAGAAGACCTGGTTAGCATACTCCTTATCTTTGGGATACATTGGGGAGCACCGTTCCTTTTGCTAAATTCCACTTATGTGACCTAAAGTCTCCTAAGCAAATTCTTAGAAAATCATTTATAGTACCAATTCTATATTTTAAGGTTTTTTTTTTTCCTGCTTCAGAGCCAAACTATCTATCATCTACTATTGGTGGCGGGTGGTTCTCAGCAACTTTCAGAGTTCCTTACATCACCTGAAGAGGTGATCTAATCAGAAGAAAACATACCCCATCAGTGAGCATTCATCACTCTGAGGCGTGCCCCATGGGAGAGGAGCAGGAGAGACTGCCCTTCCAGGCAAGTGGCATTTAGTTCTATCCCCTCTACTCCTATTCATTACTGAAGCCTTATTCCCAAGTACTGAATGAAAAAGAACATCATAGATAGATAGCTGGCAAAAGTGGAGGAAACTGTCACCTCCTTGGATCAAGAAGGAATAAGACCACAAGAAATGGAAAGGTGCTTATGGAGTTCAACACAGTATTTTTGAAATTTACCTCTTTTGTTGCATATACCAATGGTTTGTTCCCTTCAACGTTGAGCATTATCTTACTTGAAAAAAAGCACAGTCTGACTGGGATCATTTTAGGGATCTTCTAACTAAAGGTGCTACGGTCATATGTGATTTAAAGAATCATACTTTATGATTTAAATCATCATTTAAAAGCTACATGTTTTCATTATTCTTGGGTAAGTATCTAAGAGTAGAGAGCGCACTGGTCATAAAGTTTAACATTGTAAAACATTCAGTTATGGAATTCTACATTCCCACAGGAGCTGCCATAGAGCACCACATAGCCCATCTTCTTGCTTTCAGGTCTTCCCATTCCCATCACTGTATGAGACGGCTTTCTAAAGACCATAACTTGGACCACTGCTGAATACATTATTGATTCCACTTGTTTGGGGAGCAGGATGTGTCTCATTGTGGCTTAGTCTTGTGACTTGGTTTCACTGGTTGAAGGTTAATGAGCACGAGAGAAGCAAGAAGCCTTGCCTTCTTACCTTCCTGCCAAAACTACGAGAACACAGCCCAGCTCAAGCTAACCATCTGGCCCAATAAGGAGGGGTGATAGAGGGCAAGGTGCAGACTCCAGCTCCGAGCCAATCACATCTGCATCAGCACTGGGTTTAGATGACTTGCTGTACAACACTACTGTGGTGGTGACTAATTGCCACCATGGAGGCCTTTGTCCTTGTCAGGCTCGCCAAACTGCTTGGAAGCACAACTGGCCTGCTCCCAGCGCCACTGGCTGTGAAAGTTTGCATTTAGTCAGAGAAGTGAATGGTTGGATTCTAACGACTCTAGGAAACCTTGAACTCTGTTCTACTCAATATTTATCAAAGGCTTGATTAAAAGAAACAATATTTACCAAGAACAGCCAGAAATTCTGCCATGGCGTCACTGCCTGAGACCTCTAAAATATCTCAGTATTTGGTGGCAAGTAGTTGTGTCTTAGGGCTGACTTGTTCACGGTATGCTTTGGCATGACATTATCATGATTTGTGTGTTTGAATCTGCTGTAAGAGCATAGTTAGGAGTGCTACGAGAAATGAGAGGGCATGGGGTGAGGGGGTCTTTCAAATTTTAATGACAGGAACAACCGTGAATCTTCTAAATAACTCTGAGTTCTATGACATAGCAGACCATATGACTGGATTCTTTTATTGTACCACCTCACTTTGAATTTGGCCTTTGAGATGCATCTTAGAAACCATCTTCACTCTTGAATACTCCTTAGTTTTCTTATTCAAGTCATTGACATTTTTATTTAGTCTTCTTTGTGTGTGTGAGTTTTGGTAAGGATGTGGTCATAGAATATGGTGATAGCCGTTTGTGGTTCTTCCATCCACACAGCTTCCTGGTTGCAGCATGAGGTCCTCTTCATTACTGTCATCCATTTAGCATCTAAGCACCATTGCTTTGCCTGATGAATATGTACTAGGCATACCCACACACTACCTGTGTCCTAGACATTGATATAATCATGTAACTGTAATTTGTTCTTATACTCAAGACACATACAGTGTATTGAGGGAGTCAACAGACTATTATGTCTGTCCTCAACTATTATATAAACAGGGGATAACAGGAGTATGGGCCTTCTGGACTGTTAGAAGCAGGAAGAGTTAAATGAGAATGGCATAAAATAAAGTGATCTTCAACAAATTTCCAGTAGTTGTATCATGATTGATATTCTTATATTCTTATTTCTTGACTATTTCAACAGCTTATTATCTAATATTCCTGTCTGGGGTTTCTCATCACAACAAACTGCCCTGAATGATTTTTTTTTGTTTGTTTGTTTTCTGTCCTCAAACCACAATGAGATGATAAATGATTAAAGTAACAGATACACTAATTAGACTGACTAAGTCATTACATTATGTATATTTATATCAAAATATCATATTGTACACTATAAATGAACACTGACATCAGGTGCCAATCAAAGAGAACATTTAAAGCTGGTGAGATCAGGTAAAGGCTCCTGATGCCTAGCCTAGCCACTTGGGTTTGAACCCTTGAACACACATAATGGAAAGAGAGAACTAGCTCCTGCAAGTTGTCCTCTGACTCTACATACCCACTGTGACAAGTGCACATGCACACGCGGAAATAAATAATATAAAAATTATATATGTATATAATTTTTCTGATTATAAACACACATATGTGTACATGCACATTGAAAATCTACTGTATACACACATACATAGAGAATGATATTTTTAAATCTTAGTACTTTTATTTTCACTTAAAGATAGCTTCTGTTTAGAAAGTTGTCTTCTTCAAGGCAGACTTCTCCATGCAGAATTTCTCTTCCACCATTTCACTGTAGCAAGCTATTCAGCCACATATACCACTGATTCCTTGATTTAAAATGAAAGATAACAAGATGCTCAAGTGGCAAGGAGGTCTCAGTCCAAATTAATTTTTGTTCCACTCTGAGTTACAAGTCCATGACACGGGTTTTTAAAAAGTCATCAATCCTGGCTATATGACTTTTAATGAGTTTACCTAAGACAAGGAGTAAAAAGAGTTGGAGGTCACTGAAGAAGGAAGAAGATAATTATTTTTGAAGAGTTGCTTTCCAGACTCCCACACTGTTGATGTGGAGAGAAAGCTGGATATTCCTGTATTCTCTTTAAGTCTAAGGAATAATCTTTTATGGAAAAGTCAAGGGGACAAAACAAGTCAGCTGTCTAATGGCAGAGGCAAGCCAAGATGGCTGCATTGGAGACTCTTAATTTCCAGAATCTCTGAAGACAAAGGCGAATTAGTGCTTCACTGTGAGTCTCATGAGACTTGTGGTGGGGTCATCTGAGGAAGCAGAAGGATCCAGTGAAAGAAGGTAGAGGTGCTGACTAGTGCATTTTTGTTGAGGGAAGAAAATCACAAAGGGATTTTCCTAAATTTTCCATCGCCTAAAGGGAGATGTTTTCATCAGCACCAGAGGTGACAGATCTCTAGAAAAATGAGAGAACCCACAATGCCCTCAAGCAAAATGATCAGCCTTAAACACCTGCTAAGACCAAGTGTTGGCACCGGCGTCTATACTGTCCAGTGATTCAGCAGCAACTGTTCCTGCCTCTTTCCTTGACTCCAGGACAACTGAACCTGCCCTTTTCTGGGCAGCTCACAGTCCTGGCCTGGGAAAGAGAGTGACTGTAATCTTGAGTGATGTGTAAAGTATTAATCAGCATCCTGGAGCAGAGATGTTAATTACTGACTAGATGACCGGAGCACTTATTTGATGTGGATAAACAATAAGCCCCTGAAGACAGAGATTATTCTTTCATCATTGTAACGTTTATTTATAAGTACCTCAACACACACTTGTCAATATTGTTCTAGATTATAAGGTTACTAAATAAAATATAAATTCCTTCACAGATACCATGGTAGCTACATTATTCTCCAGATATAGGATTTTCCTTCTGAAAGGATTATATCTAATAACATCTGACTTGGCCCATTGATTTCTTTGATACAGAAGCTTTAACTGCATAACACAAAGAGAGAGACAAAAAACAAACAGAACCAACTAATGAGAAAACAAGAGGGAAAAAAAGAGGATAGAGAAATTCCAACATAATTGAAGACTTCCTAATGGGTTTCATTATCATTCCAAATTAAACAATATATTTACAACCAATCCCCAAAGCCTTAATTTATTCAAGTGATCCTCCATTCCTAGTGACCAACAAAAATTAGGACCAGGAATGGGGTTGCATGGAACCAGCCACTCACTAGGTCTGCAAGGTGCTTGAAATTGTAATCAGGACAGCAATAAAATCTTCATCACTTGAGGTAGGAGGTTGTGATCCCACTGCAAGAAGTAGTGTAAAGGTATTTGGATGACCAATGGGAATTTTGGGGGGTTGGGGAGCCATAGAGCAGTTTAAAGAGGAAAAGTAAGGCAAGGACTGCAGGAACCAGACATGTGCTTAAGTCAACAGTGAATCGTTCTTAGTTTCTGAAGGGTAAGTTCTGTGTTTGGGTTATGCAGATGGAAGCAGACCTTTGGGAACACAGTGTGTCCCCACTGAACAATGCTCTTCCTGATTAGAACATGCGAATAGGTCCATTCAAAAGCACGTCTAAGAATGGTCTTACGTGTTAATGAATTGCAGCATGGGTCAAATTTCCAATGTCAACATTTTCTATGGTGCAAGATGAGTGCCTGATGGATAAAACTGAAACTTTGCCAATAACGAGGATATCAAGAAGAGGCCTGAAGGTTGGTAGGTCCCCTAAATGGTGAACATATCCCATTTTCCCCTCTATCCTCTTCCTTATACACACCACTTCTTATTACACAATGCCAGTGCTTCTTCCATGGGCCCTAGGAATATATTTTACTTCTTGTGTCGATTCCTGCTTTTCCTGAGACAAGCCTGTCTCATTCCCAGAGAACCTCCCTGAGGCTAGAAGAGCTGACTTTGGGCAATGTCTGAAAATGTATACTTTCCACTGAGAAGCATCTCACTTGATTCCCTTGATGGCTTCCTTACAGAATGTTTCCTCAATGAGTTACTTAGTCACGAATCTTTATTTCTTGGTCACCTTCTGAAGGGCCAGACTTAAACCAGACCAGGTTAGGTAAGATGCTAAGTACTGGGAAATTGCTGTAGGGTACAGCTCTAGGGTTATGCTCATCAAATGTGGTATATATGGAGGCTGATGAGAAGAGTAGAGAGGAGAGATTGGCAAAGTGTGGGCAACGAATATGGTCTTAGATGAAAAGAGCATAGCCCCAGTAATGCCTTAGTCCTTGGCAGTGTCTACTTTCAGTTACACAATCAACATGTTTGTGACAAGAACTGTTCATTCTCTCAGATGATAAAGAACGATGAAAATCTCTGTGTTTGATGGGGAAAGGATCTGGAAGGGACCAGCATCACATTTTGTTCATAGTAAGGTGCCCCATTAAGGTTTAAGGTACTGTGATTTTTGCCTCAGAATTCTACAAGTGGGTAGTCTATTTGGTGAGAGAATGGACAAAATTTTCAGCAAATCCAGAGGCAGCATCATTGCAGGGGTAGTCATGACAATGGTTTATCAGCCTGCTTTTTCCCCCCTAGCAATGGCTTTTATTGCTCCTGGGCAGTGGGCAGTATAGGTTAGCTTCTGTGGTTGAGGCTCAGATTGGGTTTGGGTCAGGGTGAGGGCCCAGGGTCTGTGCTGGGGGACTGTATCAGTGGGTGTCACTAACCCTTCGAGTGCTTGAGTGTCAGGTTGGCGATGTACTCCTCCACCTGGACATAGTCATCTTTGTTCCTGTCAAAGTTCTCCAGGATTTCTGTGACCACAATGTCCAGCACATGAGGAAACTCCTCAGGATGCAGAAAGGCGGTCAGCTCTTCCCAAGTAGCCATGGAGTCCCCATCCTGGTCTGCCACCCGAAATCGCCGCTCATCCTGAGCCAGCATCTTCTTGTAAGTCTCAGCATCCTCCACATCGTGAAGTTCCTCCTCAGGCTCATAGTGGCCATGCATGACATTGCTCAACTCCTCTCAACCCACGCACATGTCACGGTCCGTGTTGTAGGTGTGCCAGGCTGTGCTCACTGAATCATGGATGTGCCACTGCTGCGTGTGCGCCATCCACGAGTGGAGTTCAGCTAAGGACACCCAGCCATCTCTGTCCTCAGCAAGGTCCAAGGGGTCCATGATCCGCCCAAGTCAGGCCTGGCTTTCCTCTGGGATGAGTTGGCCACATCTCGTCCCAGGAATGCCTCACAGTCATACTGGAAATTCCTGTGGGCATCATCGTGGGGAGGGGCTCTCTCAGGGGGAGTTCCCTGATGCACTCTACCTTGGCTATGAGGTCCTGTGTCAGGGGATATCTTCTCCAGTGCTTCAGCAGTAAGAGAAGCAACAGAAGTGACCATCGTCTCATCATTGGTCCCTATTGGGGTTGGTATCTGAGCCTCAGAGGAGTTCCTGAGCAGAAAGAGGGCATTTCAGTGGGAGACATGGCACATGTCTCACGCAAAGTTCAAAGCATGGTAGTGGCGGAAAGCATCTTGCAATCTCCTCTGTGTGACCCCCAGCCTAGACTATGACCCTCACCCGGAAACCCCCTCCATGGCTAGATCCCCACCCTTCCACCCACCGCCATGCCCTCACATCGTCCCCCATCCCCCCCCCAACATCATCCTGCTTTTAGGGCAGAGCTGACCATTGGGATCACCAGCATTTACTGAGTGAGCTCCCTGAAAGTTTAAGAAGGAAAAGGATGTACAAATTCAAATGTGTGTGTGTGTGTGTGTGTGTGTGTGTGTGTGTGTGTGTGTTGGCATTTGTGCGTGTGTAGACCAGAGATCAACATATTTCTTCACCTTAATTTTTGAGTCAGCTAACTGGCTGGACAGTGAGCCTCAGGGATCCTACTGTCCCTACTGTCCTGGTGCAAATGGCTTACAGGGACATGCTGCTATGCTTGGCTTTTTGGGGTGAGCGCTAGAAATCCAAATGCAGGCCCTCTTGTTTGCATAGCAAGCACTTTACCTTCTGAGACATCGTGACATCTTTAAAAAATGATCCTCTTAATAAGCTCAAACCGTGTTTTAAAGGGTTCCATTTGTCTTTACTGTTTTTTTAAATTCTTTGAAATATCAGAGAACCATTTAGAATTTTCTTTATACCAATCCAGATGGCAGTCATGTCTAGGATTGCCTGCATTGGTCTCTTGGGAATGAGAGCCAGCATGTAAACACTCTCCGTAAGGAGTTATGGGTGTGCCCAAACTAAGAGAGGAAAGATTATACATTTTAGAGCAAAATTCTCTTTCATTTGAATTGGAACTAATTCTTAAATCCCATTGTGATTAGACTGAGTAAGCAGTCATAAGGCAAGCAAGTTCTCCCAGAAGAATCTTTTTCTTGGTGAAATTACTTTATAGATAGAGGGGTTGAACTTCCCCCCTCGGACCATATGACTTTTCCTAGTGCCTTGCCTTTTTATTATTAACAACAGACATATATCTGGCACCTGCCCTCTGTGTTTCATTGAATCAGAGGGTGGCCATGTTTTTAGCATCTTTTTAAGGAGGATTTATCTGTAAGTGGTTTTCAAGACCATTGCAAGTGTAAAAGCATCTTTTATTCTCCTGATGTAAATGTTGTCTTTAAGGCTTACGGCCTCCATCTGCTAACTTAGGTCTAGTCCTGGAAGTGTCTAGCTCCCATACAGTCTAATTTAGGCCTAGAATGCTTTCAGCCTCTGAAACTTACTGCTGAATAAGCTCACCCTTTCAGGTTCTTTCTGAACTCTTCTTGGCTGGATCAACTCAGCAGTTCTGCCTCAAATTCCTCTCCAATCTGACTAATTCAAATTGGCTTCTCTCAACTTCTGACTGAATTGATCAGCTTGGTCTCAAACTGACCCTAGCAAGCTCTTCTCACCTTGTGTCTCCTTCTCATTCTCTGGCTCGTTCTGTCTTCACCTGTGTGTCTAGCTTGTGCTCTCTTCAACCTGTCTCTGCAAAACTCTCCCAGTAAAACTTTCTCTCTCTCTCTCTCTCTCTCTCTCTCTCTCTCTCTCTCTCTTTCTCTCTGAGCTGCTTTCTCTTAAGTCACCTCTCTTTCCTCTCTGTCCTTGTGAGAGTTGGGCATATCCTATTCTGTCAAATCTTTCTCTGATTCATCACTTTGTCTGTCCCTCAATTAGACATCACTTTCAAACATGGATGCATCCTTCTACTAACTTTACCTTCATTGTTTGGAATTAGTGTGTACTAAGAGTACGTTTGAATTCTAGCCAGAATACCCAGACCTAGGTCTTTGGATATGCGATCCCTTGCCAAAGTGGTGATGTTGCTGGATTAGAATTCCTCTACAGAAAGAATGGCAGTATTGTGGCACAGGAGGTTCAAAGATGGAGGACAAAGAGATACAAACCAAACCACAAATGCAGTCATCTCCTTGCACTGTGTGTGAGGATGTGGCTCAGCATAGGGGCCTCTACTCCAGTCAGGTCCAAAAGTTGAATAGGCAGCAGTGGGAACAGTTCTCATGACACTGGTACCCAGGTAAGAAATTACCTATTTTTAAGGAATTACTTTAGGAAATCCATGTCAAATAGACCCACACACATCTGAGCAGGGGTGCCACTTGGCCCTGAAATAGGTCGTGTTGGATCTAATAGTTACTATCTCTCAGAGAGCTCGAATCTTGACCCCAAACCTCATCCTCTTCTTCCCTGTTCATCTTCCCTGGGTGAACAGAGTTTGTGGTGTGCTCCTGCTATGCTTTCTGGCATAGCCCCCTGTTGTTCTGCTATTAAAAAGCCTTTGAATTTATCCTTAGAAAATTATGACCTTGAGCAATATCCTAGTTACAAGGATTGAGAAGCTAGCAGTATAGAAATTCCAAGTCTAGGGTCCCAGGCTTCTAGGTTTGAGCTCCCTGATATGTTCAATGACCTAGGGCAGGAGGCAAATGACATTAGGTGGGTTACTCACCCTCTCTGAGATTTATGTTCCTCATCAGCAAAATGAGAATTGTGGCAACAGAATGGGCATTAAGTAGCTGAGCCTACATGCCTGCCACATTTGAAGAACTGGCATTTCATTGTCACTCTTGCCAGTACATACAACTTTGACAGGAATGTTAGTCAACTTGTCCTGACTAATCCACTTCTAGGCATTGATTAATCAATGACAGCATTGTACTCTGTAGGATAAGCCTAAGGTACATATATACACAATCCCAAGGGTTCCCAGCAGGATTGAACACCCGCTTTTTCCTGCATCACCTCCACACTCCCCTTCTAGAGCTAACTACCATGATTGCTAAGTAAACCTCTTGTATTCAAAACCCATCTTAGGATCAGAATCTAACTCTAACCCTAAACTATAATCAGGATCTCTGAATGAAAGAAGGGAAAATGGAAGATAGTGGGATGGTAATCAGAGAACTTCTTACAAGTGGGACTTGACATTTTAGGCCTATCTCTGAGTTAGGGAAATTGCTGTTTCATGTGACAGTGATTAGTCTTTAAAATGGACATGTATGGATGATTCTGCCTTAAGCTGTGGGTCACCAAGACCTGTTGACAACCCACTGACAAGTAATTCAAAGCTATAATGTGGGATCCTCAACAAAGTCCTAGCTCCTTTGATGTAAGAGTCTGGTCCCTAAAGAGAAGGCGATGGTAGTTCCACCTTGTGCACAACGTAAATACCTAATACTCTAAAAACAACACAAGAGGTGAATATTCTTAGAGCAATCCCTCATTACTATCTGGGAAGCCTAGAACTAGGCCAGCAGAGAGCTCACCAACTGCTTCTCAATTGCCTTTCCATTTGTATTTTCTACACCAACACTTAGAGTAGTTACTTGCTAATTGTTTAAATCAACTCAGGCTAGTCTTCACAATAAAAACTTAAGCCAAAGTTATATTTGACTCATTCATGTGACAGAAATCCATCAGGACCAGACCAAGGTTGTCCATTGCCTCAGAACCCACACCCAGTATCTTCCCATGCCCTAGCTCTGCCCTCTTAATGTGGCCTCACCCAAGGCAGGTTCACGCTCATGTCTCAGCATGTGCTATGTTTCCATCTGCTACTAGTGGGGTCACTATAAAGAAAGCCAATACCCAGACTTTAGCCTGATTGGACCAACTTGCAAAAAAAGAGAGATGAGTCTTGTTGACCTTGCCCTCCTGGGTATGTGGTACTTCTGCCGGTTACTTATTTTAGAAAGTTAAAGTTCTTCTTTAAACTGAACATTGGGAAGGTATACTGGGCCAATTTACTCTCATAAATGTGGCATATTTATATCTATTGTTTTGTATAATACTTACTGTTATAAGAGAAGGAACCAGCTGTTGGACTGAAAGGGGAAACTTCTGGGGGGAAGAGGGTGGAAGGGCGGGTTAGGAAGGGGGAATAGGGAGGGGTTTGTTACTGAGATATAACTTGAAGAAAAAAAAATAAAGTATTTAAAAAAAAAAAGAAGAATATTACTTGAGGCAGGCTTTGAGGATACATAGCCTTGCTTGACTTCAGTTTGGTCCCCTTCTTTGTGTTTGTAGTAAAATATGTGAGCTTTCTGCTTCCTATTCCTTCTACTATTTCTGACACGTACTGCCATATGGATCTACGATGATTGACTGTTATCCTTCTGAAAGCACATGCCCAAATAAAGTATTCTCTCTGTAAAAAAAAAAAAAAAAAAAAAAAAAAGTTCTTCTTTCCTTCATTTTCTTTCTCTCCTCCAATTTTTTTTGTTGACTGCCCTCCTAAAACACATTCCAGTCTTCACACTTGACTCCCTTCCAGTTGCAAATGCCTTTATCTTGTCTTGGCCATTCCAGAGAGCTTCGGCAGTCGGTGGAAGACAGAACTCGCATCTGCTTTTGTTTACTTTAACCAAGATGGTGTATTTTCATTGTTGTTCGCTTTGCAACTAAATGATCAAACACAAAGGACACAGGAGAACTCTACAGAATGCAGAGATAACAGCTTCTGGAAACTGGGAGATAAAAAAAAAAAAAAGCAAGAGATTAGAATTATTGCGACTCAAAGGCCTGGGGGATGATGCTTGAGGAGCTGAAGTCCTGGTCCCCACAGAAGATGGACTGGTATCTCCCAGCTGGGTGAGGTAAGATCTCAAAGTGCTATGGCAGCTTCAGAATGTTTTCATGGGAGGAGCTAGCACTGCTCCTAGGAACCAAGGCTGAAGTTACGCTGCCAAGAACCGGAAGTGCTCAAGCAACTGCTTGGGAATCCTGGCTTCCGAGATGCTCAGGTGAACAGTGAGCCAACTAGAAGCCCTAGGCTCCTTGTCATGCCGGCCTTGCCGTTTCTTTGAGTGCCCAACACTGTCAGGACATAGAACTCTACCACCTCAAGAGCAATTGGTAAGGGATTTTTTTGTTGGTTGATTTTGTTTCTGGTGGGTTCAAAAGAGCCTCCTGTTTTCTAAGTAGCTAGGACTACATGCACACACCATTATACCCAGCTCAAAGTTGTTACTGTTGTACCTGTTTTTGTTTTTGTTTTCCATTAAGTCTGGTGAGACCCAGAAATGCTGGTGACACTCTAAGAGCAGAGAACAGTTTGTGCAAACCGATGTGTTGGAGCTGTGCTCTGCTTCCTCTTGCCCTAGGAAACGCTGCTTTTGTCAGTCGCACAGTAGTCAGGAAAATGGGGTAGGCTGACTCCTGAGCCAAATGCCTCATTTGCATATCTGTCTGGCAGGCTAGGCTGCAGGCCTGAGGGAATAGTCCACCTCACATGAGACACTGTTCTCAGGGACCAGGGACTGGAGGTGGTCACAGGCCCTAGTTCATCTGGGAGATGTATAATCGTGCAGCAATCCCTAGGCTGCCATTACAGCTCAATCTGAGAAGGCCAAACACCTCCTGCCGTGTAAATTACATCTCATTTCTTTAAAAAATGTGTGCGGGTAGAGAAGGGGCAGAGTGATATAAGGGAGGGGAGTGGGGAAGGGCAGCAGCCAGGAAGGGTAAATAGATAAAATTAACGGGCTTGGTGCATGCTTTTTGACCATTTTGCCTTACTCTATTGATTCGGATTTTTCCCTCTACCCCGGGAGTAATCAATTTTTCAGTGGATAGGCAGAATACAATAATTTCAAGCAAACTCTTCAAATGGGTTGTCATTAATTTGCCTTTTGGCGGTCCTTGTTCTCTGGGAGTAAGACGTGGTTAGCTTTCTCCAAACACTATTGGAAGGAGACTCTGGGGATTTCTGGGGCTGATTGGCACAGGTCAGGCAAGGGAATGCAGACTTGGGAGGGGCGGGGAGAGTTGGTGCCGACTAATGAAGGCGCAGGGTTTGCTCGTCTTTACGGAGTCACTTATTACTGCTAATTGGGAGGGATCGTTCAAATAAGCACAGAGGAGCAGTTGTCACCCGAGCGTGACATGGTTTTAAAGAGGCCTCCCCTACTCCCTGAACTCCTGAGGCAGGCTGGCTGGGCGCCTGGGCCTCGAGGCCCCTATAGAGTGGAGGCTTTGTCAGGGCGCCCCATAGAAGTCAGCAGTCTTAAACCTAGGTTTGGCAAGGCATCGCAGGGAATCTCAGACAGACACGCAGCTGCCTGGAACACTTAGAAAGTCAACAGCTGACGGAAGGGGAGGACGCTGAGCTTGGCTGTAAATGGACTTGAAGATGTGATTGGAATTAATTTGAAGAACATAGTTAGAGGTTGTTTTCTTTAAAGGGCCTAATTGGTTTGAAGAACGTTCATTTGTGTGAGTGCTAAAATATTAATAACCCGACATACATCTTCTAGGGTTCTGCCATTTTATCTTTTGCTTATTTCCTCTCGGAGAAGACATTAATTTCCTCTGAGTCCTATTAAATAGATATGAATGACTGCACCGTGCTGGTCCCAAAGTATGGCCAGTGTTTCCAAGTTATTCAATCACAAGTACGACATCTAATTAGTTGTAAGTTATCAGGGTCAAAAGTCACTTGGATTTTCCTGATGTCCACAAGGAAAGAATCACAGTGGCCCCAAATTCTTCATTTTTCAAAGGAGTGGTGTGTTTACAGTAGACCAGGAACTACTCTAGGTATGAGGACCACAAAGTGAAGTCCTTGTATCACGTGTGCCCATTCCCATGGAGAGAGGACACTGAAGCTGGAGGTGACGACTAACGTTGTCTCATATAAGGGCAGTAAAGCAGGGCCATGCCAGCATTTCCCTTGGCTTTTTAGACTTCTGTGCTTGCTTATTCTTATGGAAATTGAAATAATTCCATGCTGACATCATGGTGGTCAGAGCTCATCGTGCTTAGGAAATCCTGGATAAGTCTTAGCTTTTTGGTTTTAGATACATAAAATATCTGACTTGAGATATAATCCTATTCTAAGGGCTTGTGTGAGAGGTTCTGGTGATACGTCATTATCAAATGAGAAAACATGTTGTAAGACAAGTGTTTGGCACCAAGCCATAGTGCCTTCCATATGGCACCATTCTATGACCCAGATTTCCTTAAATGTCATTGAACAGCCATGATATATTCTACTTAAAAGAAAGTATAAAGCCAAGGTTCTGGTCTAAAATCTTCATGGACTCCAAGGTTATGGAATATAAAGTGGGCCGAGAGTTCACTGGTGATAGAGATGAGCTGGGAGGGGATGAGGTGGGAGAGGAGTTTGGTTTCATCCTTGCTCTATCTTGGTTCACAGTGACTTATATTTTACACACAGGAACATATATTACACAGGAACACACATATGCTGATATGCAATTATAGATGGTGGTACCTTGAAAGGAAAAGGGGAAAGTCCCCACTCCTTTTCTGAACAGTAGAAACTGCATTATCTATTTGTGATACCCAGGGTTGATAGAAATCAAGATTTTTGTCTTTGAATATATTTTCAAGAAGGTAACATACCTCCCCAGGGAAGACAGTAGACCTGAACAATGAGCCTGCATTATGAAATGTATAAAGTCCTCCCTGTAAACCTATGCATTCTTCTAAAATTTCAGTAGGAGCATTGAACGGTGAAGTCAGACTGGGGTGGGCAATAAGATGCTTTTATGGAGAAGGTAAACCATGGTGCTCAGTGAGAAATTAGGTTTACATTTCTTAGGTTGGAAAACTGGAAATTATTTGCTAAGCAATACATCCCATGTGAGATTTCCTTGAAATATTAAGAATGATTTTGTTGTTTCATTCTACCTTCCAAGAGACTTCAGCATAGGGTAAACAATGCTCCCTTCACTTCTGCATGAATGCGTTCGGTTCTTTTCTACACATCTGTATCTCATTTATTTTGCCCTGAGACATCTGCAGGGGCCATTGACATGAGACAGAGGCAAGGGAACTGACAATAATGCATGGCCTCCTCTTGGACTGTTATCCCTCTTGGTAAGGCCTGGCTTTGTTGGAGTCAAGAGGAGAATTTGACTCCATGCTGGACAATGAGGACAGGTTGACCAATTAAGAACCCAATCCAATAGCCTTTTAAAAAATCTGGGAAAATGAATTGTTATTACTAAAATGAATCTCACAAGAAAACATTTGGCTCTACTTTTTTCTGGATTTCATTTTTAAAGGACCTAAACAAGGTATGTCCTCTTGTGGGCAGAGAAGAGTGTGTTTGTGTGTGTGTGTGTGTGTGTGTGTGTAGGTGTGTAACATGGAAAATGTGCTGTCCTTAAATAAGTCTATGTGGTGATTCTTTGTATGGGTCAGAAGGAGCCCTTGAGAATTTGCTACCTGCAAACGCTGAGAATGCATCACAACAGCATCTAGGTAGTTGCAAATTAAAACCTCTGCTTTTGATGAGAATGTTTTGATAAGAACAGTCATCTGCCCCCATCTGTGTCACAGATAAACCAAAGAGCTGGACCACATGAGGAACAATGGTGGGATGCAGGATGTAGGACCCAATGACAGCCTCTCTTTCCTTGTTTGAACTGCCATTGTGAGAATTTTCTAGATGTGTTCAGCACTGCCCTTTCATGGCAGCCTCATTTAACATGTAAAGGCTTTTGTAAGAGGAAATCTCTAAAGTTGCTAAGGGTGGATATCTTCAGTAATTCTGAGGGCAGGAAGAGAACATTTAAAAAGTCATTTCATGTTGGAGCGTAAGAAGGAATTGCCAAAGGCTGACTTGGCCTGTGATGTAATTTTTTTTTTTTTTTTTTTTTTTCTTGTTCAGATTTTTTTTTTTTTATAAATACTTTATTTTTTTTTCTTCAAGTTACATCTCAGTAACAAACCCCTCCCTATTCCCCCTTCCCAACCCGCCCTTCCACCCTCTTCCCTCCAGAGGTTTCCCCTTTCAGTCCAACAGCTGGTTCCTTCTCTTATAATAGTAAGTATTATACAAAACAATAGATATAATTATGCCACATTTATGAGATTAAATTGGCCCAGTATACCTTCCCAATGTTCAGTTTATACCTATTTGGCCCCTGACTTTAACATTCTACTATCTACCCAACTCCATGAGTTTAAAGGTCTATATGTGACTCAACATTCATACTATCTTTCAACACACTTTTAAGAGTATCTTCTTAGATCTATAACACCCTCTTGATTCCTAAACAGTTCAAAATTTAACTATAAGATTCTATCTGTCTATTCTTCAACCACCTCAGAGACCTGAGAGGGATAAATATATTTGCTTATATAGGAAGTGCAGAGCCTGCAGCTTCCAAAACTAAGAAAGAACATACCAGTAACTGCCTGGACAGTTCCCATTTTCTCTCCATACATTCCAGCATCAATCTTCAGCCTTTGGGTCCTGTTTCTCTGACAGACATTTGTTGTAGAGCAGGGATTATGAAGGACTTACCTACCCTGTCTTGGCAGAGTTAGGCTGTCGACTTCCCTGCTACCAAGTTTTGTCCTTTTTGGACAGCAGTAGGCATTGATCTTGGTATATTGATACATAATTAAGAGTATATTTAACCACAATTGAATAGATCTTTGTATATTGATACAAATTTAAAGATAATGCTTCCCAATGGTATCATACCTAGAGATACTTAAAAATAAAATGTGAAGCTCTGACCACTTGATACCAACCGTCTAAAACGGTCTAGGATAGTTAAAACATACTCCTAGTCATGCAAACATGTCTCTTTGTTAGCTACTATGACAGTCTATCACAGATATTCTTTAAACTACCCAGTAATCAAGTTGCTAAGAGACAAGCAACATTTGCTTATCTAAATACAAGAGATGGTTAGGGCATCTTCAAAAACCCCTAGAGATCTGCAGAATATGGCATTCAAAGATGTTATCTTAAATCAAGATTTTTTTTGATATCGAGACATATCAGTGCCTGACAGCACCCCCTATTCTACTCCAAGTAGAAGATAAGCATCGAAGAACCTCCACTGTAAGATGGTTGATTTAGGGGCAAGCCTTTTTCTTGGCATGAAAAAACCCCTTGCACCAACTGTGATGTAATTTTAATCAGAGCCTGCCCCTCTGAGAACCCAAGAAGGGCTCTGAATGGCTGAAGAGAAGAGGCTGTGTCATGGGAGTGGTTCCCAATGAAGTTGAAGGTGCAGGCTTTTGGAGAGGACGTGCAAGGGGCAGGAGAACCAGGTGAAACTGAGGTTATAAGAGGAAAAGTGCAGCACTCAGGGAGGCAGGCAGGTCTCTGAGTTCAAGGCCAGCCTTGTCTACAAAGGGAGTCCAGGGCAGCCAAGACGACACAGAAACCCTGTCTTGAAAAACAACAAAAACCAACCAAACAAACAAAAACAAATAAAAGGAAAACTGGTGATAGGGTGAACTAGAGAAATAATTATGATGGAGTCGAAGGAAGTCACAAAAGAGAATGTTGCTCTCTGAGGAATCAAGAGATGAGACCTTGAGTTTGGTGTCATTGGCTTAGAGTCAATCTGATGCAGTAACGGTGTGTGGTATTAATAACTGAAGCATTTTACTTGATAACCAGGAGCCTTTTCTAGCCCCAGGAGAGAAATCACATACTTCTGAGCCAGAAACCAGATGTACTAATATTGGCCTATTAGGAAAAGGAAGGCAGGAAGAGAAGGGGCCAATGATCATGGTACATGACAGAAAGATTCAGGAACTTAAATTGTGGGGTTTTCCTATTCCAAGAGAGTACCCAGGGAGGGAACAATAGCACAGAGTAAGGCTAAGAAATAGAGAAAGAAAATGAGGGCGGACTTGCCTTCCACAGCCACACTGGGCAGTTTCAAGGAGTGTGTTTATTTATTTATTTACTCACTCGGCAGGTACTGACCAAATGTCCAGGGTATGCCAGCTACTGTTCTACACACATGGAAAAATCCGTGCACCCCATAAAGATCTCTGTCCTCACTGTTACCAAATTCCCCGGGAGGGAAGGAAAACAGGAAACAGTAAACAGAAAAGAAGCACAAATCTCTAAGGGCTAGTACTCATCAAAGTAAAAGACACATAAAGAATGCTGGGAACTGGGGGTGAATTTTGACTTAATATGTTGATAAATTATAGCCAAGAGAAGAAAAGGGTGAGGGAGTGAGCAGTTTGGCCCAAAGGGTTTCCTTTACCATGGCTCTTCAGAAATGTTTGTGGTAGATAACTTGCCTATGACCTGGTATGATGAAACTTGTCTGTATCCTCAAGATTCTCTTTATCTCTCTGTAATTCCTATTGGTAATCAGACCAATCCCAAAATGTAAAAAGAAGAAGGGACTCACTGATAGGGTGGGAGGTTGTGTAAGAAAGCCTGAATAAGCCGGGCGGTGGTGGCGCACGCCTTTAATCCCAGCACTTGGGAGGGAGAGGCAGGTGGATCTTTGTGAGTTCGAGGCCAGCCTGGTCTACAAAGTGAGTCCAGGACAGCCAGGGCTACACAGAGAAACCCTGTCTCGAAAAAACCAAAAAAAAAAAAAAGAAAGCCTGAATAAAGATTTAAGCAGAAAGGGACAGAACACAGTACAAGCCTGCCTAGGAGCCAGGCATGGTGGTACAGACATGGGATCCCAGCATCTGCTTTGTGCTACATTGTTTTTTTTTTTCTGTTTTATTTCAACATTGGGTAATTATAATGCATATTGGTTCCTCTGCATATTTATCTTTTTCTCGGCAGAGGTTCTGTTTATTGTTCTATGTATAAGGTCACAAGTTCACTACAAATAAAGTTGGCTTTTCACAAACCTTAAATGGATAATGACTACATGAGGTCTAATTTCCTCAATTTTCTGAGATTGCCTTGATTTAGAAAGTACTGTTCTCATGCTGGGATTGGTGGCCCATGCAGAGAAGGCTGAGGCAGGTGCAGGTGGATCTCTGTGAGTTGGAGGCCAGCTTGGTCTACATAGTAAACTCCACTGCCAGCTAGGGCTACATAGTGAGGCCCTGTCTTAAAAAAGAAAGGTGTGGGGAGGGAGAATAAGAGGGTAGAACAGAGGGAAGGGGAAGAGAAAGAAGGAGGGGAGAAGCAAGCATAACTTCTCATTCATTCTCCATAACAGATGAAAATGTCCCTCGTTCTTACTTGTAAAACAAATTGTATTTTAGGACAGGAATGTTTCAATCTCTGTTTTGTGAGTCTCAGAATGCTTAAATTTAGTCAATAGGTGAAACATAACTGCTTTGTTATGTTTCTGTTTTCTGGAAAAAAAGGAAAGAAAGCTACTCTAAGCAACATTACCACACACTAGAAGTCCAGTGTCTCTTGGCCTGTCACTCACACAAAGAATTAGTCTAGAAATTGGTTACTGGCCAGTTGTGACCAAGAGTCCTAAATTTTGGCTTAGATTATACACCCACAGGACATGTATGGACATATGCATGTGTCCAACTCTTAGTTTTTCCCTTTTATGAATCCTCAGAAATATTTGAGCCTCTGTATTTCTTGCTTAGGAAATAACCCCCGAAGACTAACATACATCCCCAGGAGCTGAACCTGGTCCCCTAGTCATACATCTTAAGTTCCCACAAGTATTTTTTTCTCTGTTATTAGAATCTTCATTTTATGAGATTGTAGGGTTTTGCTCAGTACCATTTGTGATGGTTCCTTCTATATCTATCCAGCCAGTTTAGTGGTCAAGAGTGTGGGCTAATCCATTCCAGAGCTCACAGCTATATTTCTAAATGGGCTTCCACTCCATTTTTGACTTCTGTTTTTATAGCCATTTCCCTCGTGGGGTGTTTAGAGAAACACAGAATAATCTTGATTTAGTGGTGCCATAATGCCAAGTGGACAGTCTGAGCCTGGCTCACGGGGAGTGCCTCATGCCCAAGTTTATATAAGTTAAGCCCTCTCCTCCTCTCCTGTTGCAAGTATCACCATCTCCTCTCATGACTACTCATCACAATAACAACCCACGCTAATCCAGCCATAAGAAGCAGAACTGTACAGGCAGAGAGCTGGAAGATGTGTGTGTTCCCACCTTGGCCTCCCTTCTCTTGTCCACTCAGCCTCCTAATTTGCTCAGCACTGCCCACAGGCCCTTTCAAAGTTCCGAATGAATATTCACTTTCTTTCCCTTGGTAGGTAAGCAAATTTTGTTGCATAATCAGCCCTGTTGGTGTGGAGTATAAGGCAAGACTCAATTGATACATTAGTGCCACAGCGTAGAAGAAAGGCAAAAGGGCTTAAGGGGAAAAGTAAAATATTAACCCAGGTAGATTTGACAGCAGATTCTCGCCACAGAATCAGAAGGTGGCTAACAGTATCGCCAAATCTGGTCCAAGTTCCCAGAAACTGGTCACCTACCATATAGACTCTAGATGGAAGTACATTAATTACTTCCTTGCTTCCTCTTCGGATACAAGTTTGAGAAAGCATTATCTGCATTACAGGGGTGTCCATGGGGTGTCTGTTGGGGTGTCTGTGATTTGACTTTTCATCGCTGTGACAAAACATCTGGCAGAACCAACTTAAGGGAGAAAGGATTTATCTAAGCTCACAGTTTCAGAAAGTCTCAGTCCACCATGATGAGGAAAGCATGGAAAGGCAGCTCAGGTTATGGTGGTGGCTGCTTGTGGCAGTGGCTGTTCACATCCCAGCAGACCAGGAAACACGAAGTGTCACAGGAATCAGGAGCATGTTATAATCCTCAAAGGCCTCCCCTTAGTGACCCTCTTCTTCCAGTTAGCCTCATCTCCTAAAGGCCTAACAAAAATGGAACAGTGAGCTGGGAACCAAGCTTTCAAAGAAAAGAACCTGTGGGGATATTTCAGTTTTGAATCATAACAGGATTCTATTGCCAGGGTTAAATGAGAACATGTGATGAGCCACTCACATGTAGGTCAGCACAGAGTCAAATTTAATAAATAATGCTGGCAATGGTGATATTTAATGGGTGGGAGATTAATTTCATTTTCAATTGTGTGTGTGTGTGTGTGTGTGTGTGTGTGTGCGTATGTGCTCATGCACACGTGCACACACACATACTCACTCCTGTGTACCTGTGCCCTAGAAATCTAAAGGAGCGAATCAGATCCCCTAGAGCTGGAGTTACAAGCAGTTTTGAGCTGATCAATATGGGTGCTGGAAACTAAACTCAGGTCCTCTGGAAGAGCCACAAGTGCTCTTAACCTCTAAACCATTCCATCCCATCATCTTGATTATTTTTAATGTAATTATTCAATTTAATTCAATGAAATTTTTATTCTGTGTCCAAAATATCTGTGGGTGTATGCTAAAAGCTGCACTTGTTAAGAAAACTCTAGGGCTGAGCAAGAAGGCATGAACTCTAAACACAACCATCTCAGTGTGTGCCATCCTTTCACTTCGGGAGTGTTGATCCCTCAGAACCTTCATATCCCAACTAAAACTGGTTGGTGCTATCTCCCTTAACCTACCTCATAATCTACACTGCATGTTTTTTTTCTGTTCTCTGTCAGTCAAAGCAAAGCCAGGGACTCAAAGCTACCTTCACTGGTGAAATATATGTAAGGCTACATGATAACATGCTGGGAGTGTTCTTCCAACCTGCACTTCCCTTGCTCAGTCCAAGCAGAGGAGATAATGAGAAGGTCATAGACTTAGTTTATCCTGGAAACAGCTGCTTCCAGGCTCCCAATTCAATTTTAACAAAAATTTATTAAGTGTGTACTGCTATTAAGAATGTAATGTCTGCCCAGCAGTGCTGGGCTAATTCTGTCCAGTAGAATTTTCTGCGGTTTAAAAAAAAAAAATGTTGTATATCCACAATGTCCAACATGGCAGTTTTGAGGCCATGTCACTCCTGAGCAATTTGAAATGTGGTTACTATGACTAAAAAGCTGAATTTTCATTTCTTTAATATTAATCAATTTTAAATTAAATTTTAATAGCTACATGTGACTTGTGGCTACCATTTTGGGCAGTGGAAGACTAAACAAGATTTGACAGTACATAGAATAACTAAAGAATCATGGTTTCTTTTTTTAATTAAGAAATGTGTGCAGCCGGGCGGTGGTGGCGCACGCCTTTAATCCCAGCACTTGGGAGGCAGAGGCAGGCGGATCTTTGCGAGTTCAAGGCCAGCCTGGTCTACAAAGTGAGTCCAGCACAGCCAGGGCTACACAGAGAAACCTTGTCTCGAAAAACCAAAAAAAAAAAAAAAAAAAAGAAAGAAATGTGTGCATATGTGTGTGCACGTGTATATATGTGAGGGTGTGTGCATGCACACTTGTGTGTGTGTGTGTGTGTGTGTGTTATGGCATGCATGTAGAGATCAGAAGGCAACTTTGTGGAGCTGGTTCTCTCTTTCCACCTTTACCTGGGTTCTAGGGATAGCTCAGCACACGAAACTACCTGGCGAGCACTTTCCTCATTGAAGTTTATATTCTATGATTTTAGAAAGGGACAGGAACAGACAAAAAGTAAACTGCATGGCCAGATAGGGAAGTAGAGAAGGGCAAGAGAGAGAGAGCGCTAGAATGGAGATAGTAGGAACCATTATATTTCTAAAAGAAGTGCTGCACTTGACAGTCCTCACACCCAGTGCATGCAGGGCATGGGAAGGCAGACCTCTGAGACTTTGTTTTAGTACCGACTGCAGCAAACTGTAGGGTCCTGCATATACCGAGTTTGAATCATCTATGAATCAGTTGTCTGATTTGGATGATTGCTTTTATCCTTCTCAGCTCTTACTCAAAATGCACCACTTCTCCCTTGCTCCAATAATGAGGAATAATGTGTGTCTTAATGGAGCTTCTCCATTAAAAGGTTTTGGAAATAATATATAAAATTAATGGTTTACAAGAATAGTTTTAGGCACTTGAAAACATAGCTAACCTAAAGACCTTCGATGCACCATGAATACATTCACTCCCTGACTAAAAATGAATCCCAAAATTGGTTTTGATTTTTATTTAAAATTCAAATGTCTGATGTCCTTAAATTGAACAAATGATATTTTAAAATATCTCTATCAGTCTCCAGCATCTGCAGATTGCGATTTGCATTTTGAAATTGGCTGCTTGAAATGAAGGAGACAGAACGCTGTCATTCTTTTTCCTCCCTTTTGGTATTTAATGAAATGCGAGAGGTCAACCCTTTGTCCTTAAATTAGTTCCCATAAAAATCTTTTTGTACTTTGCAGCTTGTTATGATGTCTTGAGGCTGAAGGAAACGTTGCCATTAATTATGTCTTTGTTGAATATGGATATCTATTCAGAGTTAGTTGAACAGTTTCAAACAGAATTAGCATCCAGCGACACTTGCCTAGCTTTGGGCTGGTTATCAACACTATTTTTCTCTTTTCTCCCCCTTTTCTTTTTTTCTTTATTTTTTTTAATAGCTGTGAGAATGCTGTTCAGCAAGTGTGTATTATCTAATATATTCAGCTTTCCGTTGGCACTTTTTCCAGATGAAGATGAGCTTAATTGAGGTTGTCCTTTTAAGTTTGTAGAGCCCTTCAGCATCCCACACAAAAGCATGTAGAGGCTTTTCATTTGTCTTGAGTATGTTTCAGATGTACAAATATTATTTACTTTAAGCTCCAAATCAAAAGGTGTGCTGTAACTGTGTTAAATAAAACATTACTCAAGGCTGAAATATATATATATATATATATATATATATGCATTGAAACCAAGACTTTCCCCCTCATTATCAAAAATTTTTATGTGACAGGAGCCCAGTGAACAAATTTTAGAACTTATACTGTTTGGCATCACAGTCCAAGCAAGCAAGCAAGCACTTAATGGAGAAATTTAGTCTCAATTCCCCTTGAACATATATGAAGTTAGTTCCCTGTTTCACTATCCTGGTACACCCATAAGATGTTCACGGTACATGGTAAAGCTTAACCCTGAAGAAGTGAAGTTCATCGGTGGAGCATACCCAAGTGTACACAGCTATGGGGGAAATTTTGGAAAAAAAATAGATAAAGAGATTCAGCTGCAGCCTCTGTCTACTCACACCTTTTTGTAGGATAAGGGTCACGAAGGCAGGTGAAGGGATTCCATTCTGTGAGCATCTAAATCAAAATATTAGAAATTATTCTTTATCCATATGGAAAAAAATGAAAAATAGGATAAGGTCTCTTTGTTTTTAGTAATAACAACAAAAAAAGTCCACAAGTATCACACTAACAAAAGTAGATTAATCGGCTTAGGCATTAAAAATTCAAACAATCCAGTGAACGAAAATGATTCCCTGTTACAGAGAAGACAAAGAGTATAGGACTTATTGTTCTTCTGCAGAGGGTCCTGTGCATCTTTAAAATATTTTGTCCGAATTTTCCTTCCTTTCATTTCCTTCTATCTCCTTCTCCGAGTATGGAACCAGGGTCGCTTGCTGGTAAGCATTCCCTGGGAGGAGGCGCTAACCTTGTATTGCTTTTAAGTATAATGTACATTTTTCATTTTAAATGGGGGCTCATAATGACATTGTGTAGAAGGGATTCCAGGCCTCCACGGTTATCACCATGTCTCCTTGAGCTGCGCTTCTGGGGGAAAAAAAAAACCGTGAAGAAGGTAGCTCTCTGGAATGAATAAATTCTGCAGCCTGCCTGTAATTATTTATTAAAATAGATTAAAGAAATAGACTAAAAAGGAACCTGCCACCCGTGTTAGAGGGAACATAATAAGAGTACATAGCAAGGGAAAATTAACACCAGGGAGGAAAGAATGTAAGACATGTGTGCTCAATAATACAGCCATTTCTGCATTGTTGGCTCACGGGCAGATACTCTCCTAGGTTTTTCATTTGGCAGGGTGGGCTGTGCTAATGAAAAAGTGGGTTACTAATACGGATGTGTACGTCGCTAATTAACATTAGAATTGAGTGGTAAACATAACCAGGAGAGAAATCGAGAGAGAAATGGGCTAAAAGAAGCCAGCGTATCAGGGAGGAGGGGAAGAAGGCGGGTTCAACCCATCCGCCGGGTCTTCAGATGGGTTTAATTTTGTCACTTCAGTCAAAATTTTCTAGTACAACTGCCTGTGTTTAGTGGGTGTTGTGGACTCTTTATTACAGGGGAATTTTTATAAACTTGGCACCTCATCATCAAGCCATCTTGGGGATCAACTTCCCACTTGTACTTTTTACCTCTAAAGCAAGCACTCTTGTAGCAGCATCCTCTGATATATGTAAGATTGACTTGTAGGTTCTGAGATGAGCTTTCAGACTTAATCCCTCTTCGAAGTACTCTTCGTTGGCCTCTTCATCTTTAAGGTGCCACTTTCTGCTAACTTTTATCAGATGCAATAGAGTTGTTTAACATAGCATCAGGATAAATGTAGGTTTGTGTTGATTTTGTGTTTTGTTTATTACTGTGGTGCCAGTTCGCGATGCTTGGGCGTGGATACACAGGAAAGGGAGAGGCTTAGCTTTATTGTAGATGCTGATGTTATTGGTGTATTCCTTTTAAAAATACAGAATGCATAATTGGAAGTGACCCTTGTGGACAGTGTCCATAAACTATTTTAAGCCATATTTAAATCATATTTAGCTAAAGAAAACAAAAAAAAATCTGTCACCTATTTTTTTTTCAAAAAAGATATGCTAGCATCTATTTTTTCTGTTTTATTTCAACTGTCCCATGCTATTTGGGTGGAATGATGTGCTATGATACTTAGTTGTGAAAAACAGGACACAAATGCACACAATAAGAGAAATAATGCTTCTTATAGGAAAATGAACATTTTTGTTTTTCTCTTACATTTTTGAAGATGATTTAATCAAAACAATAACATGATTCACTGGAAAAGATAATACCTTTTAAAAACAATTGTCATTTGATTTCCTTTTGTATCCATAGGGCTAATGTAACCTACATGCTTGGGAGGCAAAAAAAAAAAAAAAAAAAGCCTCTGCATTCTTTAAGCCACAGGAATTCTTGAGAATTTCAGCAAAGCTCAAGTGTGATCCTTGTGTTTAATCAATTTAAGGATGACTCTCTTTCTTGGTAAGATTTAATACTTAGCCCCAAAAATTGTATCAAAAGAAAATTTACATTTCCAGTGTAATAAATAGGTCTTTCCTTGTTAGTTTGTTAGGGGGAAAGGCATACAAATGTACCTAGAGAAGTGCTTTGCATCTGAACATAATCAGATGGTGTGGCCGGCTTCTGAGCTCAGCACGGTGAACCCAGAGCCAGCAGCTTGCCAGTTTCCCCAAGCTCAGAAAAGTAGAGAAGTCATGAAAATGCACAGCCTGAATTCTCATTGCAGTGGGTCACCTCACCACAAAGTTATTGCCAGGGGGACAGTGTTCATTAGCTTCACTCACATCGCACTAGACTGCAAAGTAAATCAGTCCTGTTTTTCCCAAACCCAGTTCATTCCCCTCCCTCCAAAAACCAACATTTGTAACCCATAAATGGGGAAATGCTCCAGGACAAGGGTAATAGCTTAAATTGAATTTTCCTAATGATTTACTGAATCCTACCACACATTTTTACTTTGTTGTTTAGACTCAAGAAGGCATAAAATCTCCACCATCTATCACATAGTTATTTTAATGTAAACATGTGTCCATTTAGATGAAGTGTTTTCATTATTAAACTAATTCCAACGTGTCCCAGATAGACCAGGAGAAGGGGACAGAGCTCCGGCTGACAGTACGAAACCTGTCTTGGCTCAGCCTGCTGTCAGATACATCTTCATTAGGTTTTGTCATTCACTGGTGGCAAATGCTGTATAAACGGAATGACGATCAGGCCCGCCTTGATAACTTGTCTTATCTCATTAGTTTTCACATCAAAGTTAATCAGCAATGTGAATTATAATTGCTAGAGGAGACAATGCGTAGATCGCTGGTGGCCCCCCCTCCCCATGGCATCTTGAAACATCAGCAGGCTGGTTGGAGCAGATAGGCTCGGAAGGAAAATGATGTGGAAGGCATAATAAGCAAGCTGCTCAGAATTAATGAGCTAACCCAATAAGAAAAGAATGGCCAATCAATGTGAGTTGGGCAAATATAATTTAGAAATAATTGCTTGATTGGTTGCCTATAGTAGACTGATTTGACCACACACAAGGATTAAGAATTAAGATGTCAAGGCAAAAAATAATTTGGCAACTGAGGGCATGTAATTTTTTGTGTCCTTCTTTTTATGATTGAAAGAGATGTGTGTTTGATATGCAATTCAGCAGAATGAAAACATTAGACACCCTCTTGTTCTGTTTCTGTTTCCTGCACAATGCAGGCCCATTCAGAACACAATTATGATACTCCTGAACAAGACATGAAGGTGTGTGTGGAGAGAGAGAGAGAGAGAGAGAGAGAGAGAGAGAGGGAGGGAGGGAGGCTATTTAACAAGGTTTCACTCAAAGAATGAATGGGTAGTACACAAAGCATTTCTTTGCCCCTATTTTGAGCTACAACTTTACCAGGATGGCAAAGCAATAGATGAAGAGATCTGCAAAATATATCAATCGTCTGTCATAGGTAGGCTTAAAGAGTTCTGCTCATAGCTTATGTGTTCCCAGTGCAATTTTTTCTGACAGCTATTCACCAATTAGCAAAGGGCCCTTGCTGTATTCTTCTGTCTAAACTCTGGGAAGGTTCAGCCAGAAGGTAAATTTGCTTTGATCTACATTACACCTAATTGAGTCACAAGCAATGTCTCTATCCCAACATCAAGAAATGTGAAAATGTTAGATTATTTCACTGGGGATTAAACCTAATTTTCGCGTGTTCTGCATTAACCTATTAGGCTGGCTAATCTGCATTGCTAATGTGGCTGAGGCAGCTGTCACAGCTAAAGAAAAACATGATCGTGCAATCCTTGAATGAATGATTCCCAGCCTGATTAGTCTTAGTGAAGTTAGCTGAGCCCTGGTGATAAGGAAGGAAAATTCCCAGGTTGCCAATAGCTTTGAAAATTATCAGACTGTAGGCAAAAAATACACCTCATGATTCACAGGCTTCGGTCCAAATGCCGAGTTGAGTGACATTATTTAAGACTGACTAAGGCTAACTCGAATTGTCACTCGCATAAATGTTTGTGTTTATTTTTAAGAGACTGATGTAATGGACGCAGATTTAAATGCTAATAGAAGCCAGCCAGACACATAAAACCCCAGGCGTTGTTACACTGTTGGTCTTTTATTAACATAGATTAAATTGTAATATTTTCTAGATAAATTGGCAGAATCAGAAAGATGCATTGCCCCCCAGGATGTTGGAGAAGAATGACTTTTGCAAGACTTCTGGGCTTCTCACACATGTAGGGATTTGTTTACCCACCTACCATTTCTCTTTCGTTATCGGTTTTTAAAATGGAAATTAGGGGGAAATATATTCAGAAGGGTGTGCATTGTTTTCTGCAGCTCTCAGGCCAGAACCACCTTCTCAGTTTGCCTGCTTAATTTCAAGGATTCGGCAGAGCATTCCCCCAGCCCTATATGTTGTTTGCTAAGAGACAGAATTTGCTTGCACCTCCCCACTTGATTTCAACAGCAAAGAAGTCACCGTGATGAGTCCCCTTCAGATGCAGAGAATGTTCCAGAGACTTTGGGCGGCTGCAAATAGAGCTGGGAGTCCATTTAATCCGATTAGCAGTTCTGCACAATGGGACTGCCTAGCCTATTGTGGACAGAGGCCTTTACTTTATTTGTTTCTATTAGCCCAAGGATCGGTTATCAGAAAAGTGGAATTTTGCCCCATCAGGTTGTCCAGACAATCAACAGAAAACAAATGAGGAAAGAGTCTAATGTGTCAATATTTATCTTCTGGCCCTAATTGTCCACAGAGAGGACTTGTTGAGTGTGCTAAGTTGGCAGTCTTGGTTTATCTGTAGACTTGATTGTTTTCCCATTGTATATGCCCCCAGAGCAGCTACTGACTATGTGATAACATCCCAGAGGCCAAGAGTACTGGTTATCGAATAAAGGCATGTTAAGAGTCTAAGAAGAAAGGGTGGGAGAGGCCAGGAGACCCCTGAAGGATAAGGAAGAAGGCAGCCCCCAGCCACTAGCAAGAACACTGGGGAAGGATAGACCACACCCTTTGCTTCCCAATTCCTTTCCCAGGAAGCTCAGCATGCTGTGAGCCTCTGTGGGTAGAGCCCTTCTCCTTGGTTTCTTTGTTTTTGTTTGCTTCCTGTTAATTACAGGTTTTAATATTTAAACATACCCTGGTACTGCCTCCATGATAGAGGTAACCAGTGATAATGAAGAAACTTTTGGGGTTTTTTTTTTTTTTTTTGAGACCGGTCTCACTAGGTAGCTTTGGCTTCCTGGAACGCAGTATGTAGCCCACTGTGGCCTGGAACTCAAAGAATCCAATGGCCTCTGCCTCTTGAATACTGGGCTTAAAGGTGTGCCTTTTCTTGATACTATTGGAGCACTTCTTACCCACCACTATGCTCTGCAAAGTTGCTGGTGGATTTTTTTTCCAATCCTCTCACAGAATGGCTCCTATTCTTAGGCATACTTTACAAAGAGTCACCCAGGCCCAGAGCATAACTTACCATAACTCACCAGAGGCTGTAGACTTAGGCCTGGAACCTCTGGCTCCTAAGTACCATTTGCTGAATCGAGTCCCAGGCCTGGCCTTGAGAGCCAATGGCTTCTCAAATGTTATGTCTTGAGCACTTCACTTGCCTTTAGTGTCCCTGAGAGTCCCATTCCCTAGAAACCTCTTTTTTTCTCTGTAACTGCCCCTCCTCCTCCTCCTCCTCCTCAAGTCCACTATAATGGCAGAAATGGTGTGCAAGGCTGCAGTTCACAGCTACATGGACCAAGTGTTTTCAATAACACTACGAGGCTCAGTCTTCACAGTATCTTTTCACAGAAGACGGGACAGAAATTTCGATTATCCAAGCCTCCTTTAGGCCTCTCAGACCACAGAGACACTTGAGTGGGTGACGATCCCTTCTGAGCAGTCACGGCTCAGCAACTTATCTGAACAATGGCTGTGGACAGACCCCGTTGCCCCTGCTTAGCTGAAAGGCCGTCACCCCTCTGGTTCCCTGAGATGAGCCATGGCTCCTGAATCTTTCCAAGGAGACAGCAATTGTATCTAATCACTCAGCACGGCACCTGCTGTACTGGCTGCACAGAGTCATCATCTCTGCCCGGAATTCTTTCTAACTGCAGCCTGTTGCACAAGTTAACGGGTTCTTTGCTTTTCCAGCAGGATCTGATAGCATTTCAGAGAGCCTTTGTATGGCTTGGTATCACAGGATCACTGTGCCTGTGCGGGGGTGTTAACAAACCTACGTTATGAAACCCTGATACTATCTTTCAGTAAATTAAATCTGTCTTCCCTATGAATAGCAGAGTTAAGAAAGCAGAGACAAATTCCTTTTTAAAAAATATTTCTTTGAATTCTATATTACTCACGTATCGATTTTCCAGTAATTCTGCTGGGTTCATTCCTCCACTAATAATGTAATATCATGATGCCAAACATATTTTTGAAATACGATAACAGCTTCTTAGAGGGTCATTAACCTCACCATTGATCACAGTTCCAGTTGCATGCTGACAGGATGCTCAGTGATGTTTGACACGAGTGCAGATGTCCCATTGCTCCTGTAACCAGCTACCACAAACACAGTGACATACAATGGAGAGGATTTGTTTTCTGACAGTTCTGCAGGTCAGATATTCTAAGTGGGTCTTAAAGAACTGAACATCAAGGAAGCTGCTAGACTGATTTCCTCTAGAGGTTTCAGGGGGAGTTTGTCCCTTGTCTCTTCTGGAGGCTGGAGGTAATATGTATTTCACAGTTTATGGGCTGCCCTTCCTTCAGTCTCAGTCCTGGTCCTGGCATCATCTTATTCACTTCTAGGAAGGGACCACACCTAGGAAGACAGTTTAAGGCCTACTTACCTTACACCATGTGTTCTAGTTAGCTTTCTGTTGCTGTGATTGAACACCATGACCAAAAGCAACACAGGGAGAAAAGGGTTAGTTTCATCGTACATTTTACAGCACATCTTGAAGGAGTCAGACTATGAACTCAAGGCAGGAACCTGGAGGCAAGAACTGCAATAGAGACCATAGAAAGGAATGCTGCTTACTGGCTTCCTCAGCCTGCTTTCTTATACAACCTGCTTAGGGTGTGACACCACCCGCAGTGGGGCAGAACCACCACATCTAATTATCTGTCTTTCTATCTATCTATCTATCTATCTATCTATCTATCTATCTATCTATCTGCCCCATAGACTAGGACAGAGGAAGGAACATTCATCCATGGACTTCTATCCTAGTTGATCAAGCATCCCTGTATAAAATGCTGATGACCCAGCACTTGCACATTCTCCCCTGTTCACACTAAAAAATAGCACCTTTCACTAAGGTGATTACCACATTACTGGTTGGAATAAAGAGAAATCAAAGAAAATATACATAGTGCATAAAGAACCAATACCTCTCATCTGTTGGTCTGCTTGGATCTGCTAATTCAACTCTCCTTAGCCCTCAACCAATACATCAATAGTCCAGGTTGCTTGTTTGTGGGTCAATGTACATATTCATGCACATAGGAACCAAATCTATGGTTGCTCCATCTTTAACAGAATGCTACAATTACAGTTATATTCAGACATAAAACCACCAATAATTATCCCAATATAACCCAAATCTTCATAGTAATTAGGATAATTGCCTTTAGATCTATCAGAACAAAGAGCCAAAAGTAATCATGCTGATGGCTTTAGTTCAGTGAACCCCTTCTTCTTCCCCACTGTATAAAAAAATACGTGCAGCCTCCGAATAAGCAGAGAAAGCAGTCAGAAGACAGGAAATACAACACCTGGAAGTGGATAAGTAGGAGCGAAAGAAGGAGGGTCAATCATCCTAAGGCTTTTTGGTTTCCTCATTCATGAATCTGATAGAGATATAGCAGTCTACCCTACTTTCTTAATGAATATATTGTTTCCTAAACAAGAGCTCTTCAATTCCATAGGGTGTAGCCCTGAGCTGGTGACAGCTGAGCCTTCAGTGGATCCTTCTGTCATTCTACTGGGCTGGCTATTTCTGTCTAGAACAATGGATCTCATGATCATTTACTTATTGCCCCACCTTCTTTGTCACTAAATTGTCCATTATGTGAAACAGCAGTGTTCAGGGATCCATGTAGTTAATTGGATATTTTGTCAACTATAAGAAAGTGATGTGGAAGCATTGAGATTAAGGAAGACAAACCTAAGTTTGGAGTGCTGTTGACTTAGGTAGGAAGAAATTACTTCCCATTTTGGGATGGAAGGAGTTTGGTATAACCAACCTGCCCTCTGAGATGATGAGGGGTGCATTGATTTCCTCATCTGGCAAGACAAACCCAAATAGTGGCAGGAGCTAGTATCATCTTGTAAGATAATGCAAGCATAGTGTCCATCTCTGATTCTATGGTGATCAACATAGGAAGCCACATCTTGAACACTGGATTTTCCTTGGTTAAAAACTTGGGTGACATTCATGGGAAGGGTCACCCAGTAGAAAGAGGCTGCCTTGAAAGGACATTAAGAGAAGATACAAAATATCACACTCACAAGTCAGTTTATATACCCATGCCCCAGACTACTCTCTCCTCCTTTATCCAGTCTTGTTCTTTTTTTTTTTTTTCAAGTCCTCTGCTCAACCAAATAACCCATTCACCACTATCGAGGAATCTACGCATATTCTTAGCTCACTTCTCTCTCAATACAAAGAAGACAATCACTGGTTCTTTCCAGTGGGAAGTCCTTCCTTTACCACTTTATCAGGAGCAGCACAGAATGATGCTCTCATGAAACAGCAGTCCATTTCAGTTTCTACCAGATTGTCATACTATCCTCTGTATGAATCAACACCATGTATTTCCTTTCTCCATGATGGTGTCCTCCCCTCTCCTGCTTCATTGAAGCAAATGAACAAGTGAGGTATTAGAGCTACATAAACAGCTTGTATACATGTCTAAATGTTTGAGTCCATTTTCTGTTGCTGTAACAAAATAAGTGAGAACTAAAACTAAATAATTTGTAAGAAACAGTGTGGTGTATTTAGTGTGGAATCTGGGAAGTCTAACAACATGAAGCTGGTCATCTGATCAGGGCCTATTGTCACACAATAACACAATGGAAGGGATCACATGACAAGACAAAGCAAGCATCTAGTATAAGTCATTTCCCCTCTTACTAGAAAGCCCTAGTAACTCCTAAGGGTCCCACGTACAAAATGTCATCTACTCTTAAATCCTAAAGTTTACTGTCAAGCAGCATGACCATAGGACTTTTGATGTTAAGTTCCTAGCACATGAGTTCAAGGGAAAGTACCTGAACCACAGCACTGGACCGTCTACTTATTTGACTATGTGTCTTCTGGATCTACTCAGGCCCAATCCCTATAGACTTTTGCAGTGTGCATTAGAACTGTGCTTTGTTTTTCTACCTACTGGGTATGTTAAATCTAGGGATTCTCATTCATGTTGGCAATTGAAGTTGCATAGCTGCTCAATGTCCCATGAGCAGGAGATCCATCATTGGCAAAGATTAGAAGCAGGAGTTCTTTGGTACAGATGGCACAGCTTTGCTTGGGAATCCTTGGGATTGGGGCCAAAGCTCTACTTTAGGACTTTTAAAGAATTCTGGACCCCATCTTTATCCACCACAGCTACATCTGAATTCATCAAGTCTGGTGATTATATGACTTGAGCAAAATGACCCTACTTTAAACTTGCCTGAAGACCAGACTCATGGGAGAAAAATTGTTCATAGCAGTATTCCCAAGTGCAATTTATGCTTTCCCCAAAGCCATGAAGACTCAGTGAAGTCCATTCTTTTCTCTTGAAGGAAGGGTGTATGAGGTGCAAGAGCGTGAGTTTCACCTTGGAAAGGATACCTCTGTGCACTTACAGATCGCTGGACTTCTGAAGACTTCACTGATGGAATTGTCCCCTAGAGATCCTCACAGCAGGAAGTCGAGATGAGAATCCTGTCAGCTGCTGAGGATCCCCACCCTGATGATGCATGTGAGCAGGGAAGAGTAACTCATCAATTGGAGGTGAGAACATACTGGATACACTGTGTGGTGGTATTTTGCCAGAATTCTGTTTGCTAACCTGGTATATACATAATTATATCACTCTAGTAAGGGTCCACAGGGCAAATTTGGGTTCTACAGCATCATTGTCAGCTCAGGTCTACATCAGTAGCTGTCTCAAGACCTAGGCATAACCCTGGTGCATAGATACTCTGGAAAGAGCTGAGGTGGTTCAGTTGGCAGAAAGCAAAATAGAAGACAAGAAAAGCTTGTAGACAGAAATGGGAAAACTAAAAAATTCTAGATCCACTGAACGAAAATGGACTTCAGGTCGGCATGTGTCTGGGCTAATCCATGTCTCTTACTTTATTGACTGGGTAAGATTAAACATCATTTGGAAAGTAGGGCTGTTGAAGCCTACCTTTCAGGAACATTCCAAACCAAAGTTTACAACTAAAGGACCAACACAAAGCAGGATCACAGCAAACAACTGCCTGTTTTCTTTTTTTTTTTTTTTAATAAATACTTTTTTTTTTCAAGTTACATCTCAGTCACAAACCCCTCCCTATTCCCCCTTCCTATCCCGCCCTTCCACCCTCTTCCCCCCAGAAGTTTCCCCTTTCAGTCCAACAGATGGTTCCTTCTCTTATAACAGTAAGTATTATACAAAACAACAGATATAAATATGCCACATTTATGAGAGTTAAATGGCCCAGTATACCTTCCCAATGTCCAGTTTATACATATTTGCCCCCTGACTTTAACATTCTACTATCTAACCATCTCCATGGGTTTAAAGGTCTATATCTGACTCAACATTCATACTAACTGGCAACACACTTTTAAGAGTATCTTCTTAGATCTATAACACCCTCTTGATTCCTAAACAACTCAAAATTTAACTATGAGACTCTAGCTGTCTATTCTTCAACCACCTCAGAGACCTGAGAGGGATAAATATATCTGCTTATATGCAAGCCTATCTCTTGGCATGAAAAACCCCCTTGCACCAACTGCAGACAGACTGCTGTCCAAAAAGGACAAAACTTGGTAGCAGGGAAGTCGACAGCCTAACTCTGCCAAGACAGGGTAGGTAAGTCCTTCATAATCCCTGCTCTACAACAAATGTCTGTCAGAGAAACAGGACCCAAAGGCTGAAGACTGATGCAGGAATGTATGGAGAGAAAATGGGAACTGTCCAGGCAGTTATTGGTATGTTCTTTCTTAGTTTTGGAAGCTGCAGGCCCTGCACTTCCTATATAAGCAAATATATTTATCCCTCTCAGGTCTCTGAGGTGGTTGAACAACTACCTGTTTTCTATCAGATTATCAATGGGATTCTCCACTGGGGTTCATTCAATAGTCTTAGCCAAAAAAATGTTGAGAGTGAGCATGGAACAGTTTTAACTGGTGATTCACAGGAAAAGAACAATGAACAGCTGAGTGTAACTTTAAAAAATACCTTTTGAGACCTGTATTTTATTTTTAAGAATCAGAAACAAGTCCAAAATGACATGATAATGAAAATGAGGAACTAGATTTATATGCTTGGCTTGGAGACTATAAAAAAAGAGCCTGGGTTAAGGACCTAGGTGCTAATAGTTTCTCTGGGGATAAATTCTAGGAAAGGAGTGAAGAGAGTGTTAACAAAATATCAAAATCCAGTAAAATAGAGTCCTCTTTCAGTATCTATGGGGCATGGATCCCAGGATCTCCATTGAATCTTCAGGAGTGCAGGCTCCATCTATAAAATGGTGTTAGGTTTGCACTAACCCATGCATATCCTCCAATATGCTTTAACTCATCTCTAGATGACTTCAGATACCTGATATAGCCCAAATGCTATGTGGATAATTTAGGGAATTATGTTGTGAGAAATGTCTGTACATGTTCAGTGCAGATGTATGGAATTCACCAAAATGAAGGAGCAGCTGTATATTTTTATAAACTTGCTAGTGTTGTGAATAGTTGAGAAAAAGTGCACTGAATGCACACTTCACTACTTTTCTCCAAACATCAGAAGTTGTTGGAAACTATACTGGATTAGGAAAGTGCTAGCCGTATGTTCTCTTCTAGGGGCTGTGACTTCACCAACCAATGCAGGCCCTACACCTATGGCTCAGAAAACATCGTGGAAGATGGGTCAGAAAGAGTGTAAGAGACAGAAGACTAAGACATTTGCTGTGATCGAAGGTCTCCTGTATATGACAAGGAATCTGTAACTGTGAAATTTCAAAATTATGGTCACTTAAAAAAGACCAACGCAGTAACAACACCAGTTGATGTGCCAGCATGGATGAATGGAATATCACAAAGCCCTACCCCGAGATGAAGAGCCACCTGCAATTATTGGCTGCTGAGAGAGGGAGAATCAGTCTTCTCTAGGGATGAGCCTCCTGACAGGTCATCGAATCCCAATCAGTCAGCCCTAACCATGAGAACACTAAATGGACTCTGTAGGATGTATTTATATATACATATGTGAATTTATATGTAACAACAATTTAGGAAGAGGTCACAAATTTCAGACGGATTGAGGGGAACATGGGACATGGGAGGAGCTGGAAGAGGTAGAAATGTAGTCTCATATATGAAATTCTCAAAAAAGTTTAATTAATGTAAAAGTTGAGTGCAATTAAAACAAACAACAACAAAGAAAGAAAAAGGACCAGATGTTGAGAAGTTTATCCTTTAACTTCTACCAGCTACTATTTAAGGGCTACTTCAAAGATATTGCTCCCAGATAACTCGGGACAACCTCCAAGATTCCAGAGACTCTTACCAAGACAAACAGGACACTAGAACATGCTTAGCACACTCCAACCACTGTTAAAGCCAGAAGCAAACCTAGGGCAGGTCGCAGAGGCTACTAGGTTTCTGCATCCACTCTTAGCTTTTCATATTTTGCTATTGCTCCTCAGCTAAGCCATTGAGGTAAGGTGTTTGTTTGTTTGTTCTTGTTTTTTTGTTTTAATTTTCTGTTTTGAATTACCCTCAGTTTACCCATATGAATTGGTCTCAATCAAGCCCCTGCGATTTGTGTTTGTGTTACCTTTTATTATTTGCTTCTCTTATGTTTTTGTTGTGAGTCTAGCCTTTAACGGCTGAGCCATCTCTTCAGTCCTGTTATTTGCTTCTCTGGGTGCCTAACACAGCAAGAAAGGGCTTGAGGAGCCTTTAAACACCGTGGCCTTTCCTAGTGGACAGTCACTGTGCATAGCGGACAACAGAGGCCCAACATGAATACCAGGAGCAGAACATAGTGGTAGGATTTGGAAGAGGGTCTAAAGGATTCAGATTCTACAAACAGCACTGTTGGCAGCTTGAGGTGCTATAGTCCTCTGCCCATGAATTTCATTTTAGTTTAAGAAGATATCTGTACCTGCTTTCCTTCAATTGATCAGAAGTCGCCTTGAATCATGAATAAAACTCCAAAGCTGGTGTGAAAATTCATTTGGCTCTACCTCAGAAACTTCCCAGTTTCCCACTTCGAGACTGTCAACAATAGAAAGAGTTGTCTTTTAACTATTTTTTGAGAAAATTATCAGCAATCTTTGGCCTGGCCCCTGAAGCTTCAGGTGAGAAGTTGCATAGGGATTGGGTTTCTGGCTTCTTGGTGGCTCCACAAGGGAGGCCCATAATGTTAGGGATGGTATCATCTCATGAGAACCTGGGCCTTTGAGGAAACAACCAGTAATTGGCAGAAGCAGCCTGAGGCCACCACGTCAGCCCAGTTCCTCTACAGCTGCTATGTCCTCTGCCATCAGAAAAAAAGACAAAAGAAACAGATTTTTTTCCTAAATGAGACGGTTATTAAAAATCCCTTCTGAAGAACCCACTGATAACATGTACCATAGATTACTGCACACTTACTAGTTAGAGATGTGGAAGGTGCATTCAACATCACACACTAAAAGGTATTCTTCCTCCTCAGCATCATTTCCCTCATCTTTGAGTTTTTGAGCCTGTTTGTCATGACAGCTTTGAATATGACAGAAACTCATCTTGAACTGGCTTAAACACAAAGGGGAGTCTATCACTATGGTCCTGGGCTGCCTCATTCAGATCTATAAGAGGACCTAGACCCTTTGGGACACATGGATACACACCTCTCCCAGGCAGACTCGTAACCTCCTGAATTTGTCACTCTCTGGCCATCTGTATCATTCTTTTATATTGTGGATTTATGTCCTGCCTCTTTAGCTCACAAGATGACAATACAGTTCTGCTTCATTCCAAAGATTTATATCATAAAGCCCAACCATCAACAGGAGGTCAGATTTTCTAGCTTGGAAATTTCCAAACAAAGATTCTGATCGGATCACCATGTTCTAGTCAACTCTTGAAATAACATGGTAGACCACGTGTAAAAAAAGAAAGAATGAAAAAGAGGGAGGGAGGGAGAAAGGAAGGAAGGTCAGAGGTGAGTGGTCAAATATAATTCTCTTACCAAAAGATTCACCCACGGATTGTTAAGGTCCTTCTGGCCTCAACAGCCCACTTTGCTTGATCTGAGCTAACTCTCAAGTTCAAGGTAGCCAGTGACTGTTTTCCCCAAACACAGGAAGAAGTTTGTCTATCCCAGGATTGAGCCTACTCTAATGGACCCCGAAAGACCCCCAGCTACCAGTGTTGCCAAGCTGCCTCTGTCCCAGGGTTATTCATTCAATTAACCAGCATGTATGTAAGCTTGCAAATAGCTCCTTTTGGCACATTGTGATACCAAGGTGAAAACCTTTGGCAGCTGAGGTTGTTCTGAAATCATGGGCAAATACCAAGATAGGAACCCTAAGGATCAGGAATATTTGAAGTTACAACTTACCAATATAGACAGATCGATTGGCTATCTTAGCCAAAAGGCTGAGAATCAATCAGAACCATCTTCTCTAATCTTTTAAACATGAAATAAATAAAAATTTAGCAACATAGAAGGCATTCCTTCTTTCCTTCCTTCCTTCCTTCCTTCCTTCATTCATTCTCCAAGTCATTATTACATTCCCAGTACAAGCCAACACCATCTAGAACCAAAAGGCATAAAAATTAAATCTATGGCATGCCTGCATTCATGGAATTCAGCTCTTTACATCTATTGGCGAGACAGAGTTGCAGACAAGTAGAAGTGGCACAATGAAGGGGGTTATTAACTGTGTCCAGAAAAAAGGTTGAAAACTCTGAGAACACACAAAGGAGGTGATGCCTAAAGCAATTCTGAAGATATGAGGAGTTTCCCAGAGCCCAAACAGAACGTGTACATGGGATTTTCTAAATGCGAGAGGCATTTCAACAAGGACACCGTCAAAACAGCTTGACTGGTGTAGAGTCCTGCCTGAGGATCTGTGACTTTCAATCTTGTCATGCTAACAAATTTCCTGAGGTTCTTAGAGAAAATCTGGCTGGTCTAGTAAACATGTGCATATAGATCAAGGCTAAATTACAATAGAAAACTACTTGGGCCAGAGGGCTGGTCACCAGTTAAAGCTGCTTGCTGTTAGTTGAAGGAAAGCATGACTCTTCCCAGTTGTCTTCGACCTCCACAGGTGTCATGGTCTGTGGCATGTGTGCATGTACACACATCACACACACACACACACACACATATACACACATACACACACAGTAACAAAATTAAAAAGTAGAGTTATTTCTCATTCATATGGCAACCACAGACACTTGCATGCCATGCCACAACTCAAGGAGAGAGGCTGGCTCTGGCAGTGGCCCCATCACCTCCTAAGCTGTCATCTTTGTTTTCTTTCTTTTTTTTTTAATTTATTTATTCATTGCTTCAGGTTACATCTCCATCATGTCATCTTTGTTTTCATTTGGTTGATGTTAGAAGAAGATAAAAGAACACGGTGAGAGCATCCCATCATGTTAAATTTTAACTCTTAGATTTAGATTTTAGTGATTACACATATTAACTGTATGAAGTAATGGGCTTCACTCTGACACTTTTATAAATGCGTACAATGGCTTTAGTTATAGTCCTACTACTCCTACTACTGTTTCTTTTGTTTCCCCTTTTTCCCCTCCTCCAAAATCCTTACATTTCTTCAATAATCCCTTGTAGTAGTTTGAATGAAAATGGCCCCCATAGGCTCATAGGGAGTGACACTATTAGGAGATATGGCTTTATTGGAGTAGGTTAGGCTTCCTTGAAGGAAGTGTGTCACTGGGGGTGGGCTTTGAGGTTTCAGATGCTCAAGCCAGGCCCAGTGTCACTCTCTCTTCCTGCTGCCTGCGGATCTAGATGTAGAACTCCCAGCTCCTTCTCCAGCACCATGTCTGCCTATCCACCTCCATGCTTCCTGCCATGATGATAATGGACTAAACCTCTGAACTGTAAGCCAGCCCCAATGACATGTTTTCCCTATTAAGAGTTGCCTCAGTCATGGTGCCTCTTCACAGCAATAGAAACCTTAAGACATAAGAAATGAAACCCTTTGGCTTTCATTTCTTTCTGCTCTATATCTAACATAGGAAAGAAAATGAACAATACTTGATTTTTCTGAGTCTGTCTTATTTCTCTTGAAGTTTTGTTTTTGTTTTGGGGATTTTTTTGTTTTGTTTTTTTTTTTTTTTTTGTTGTTTTTTGAGACGAGTTTCTCTGTGTAACAGCCCTGGCTGTCCTGGAACTCACTTCTGTAGACCAGGCTGGCCTTGAATTCAAAGAGGTCCAACTAACTGCTTCTGCCTTTCAAGTGCTGGGGTTAAAGGTGTGTGCGACCATGCCTGGCCATTACAGACAGCTATAGACTGCCATGTGGTGCTGGGATTTGAACCCAGGTCCTTTGGAAGAACAGTCAGTGCTCTGAACCACTGAGCCATTGCTCCAGCCCTGTCTTATTTTTCTTAACATAATGCCAATTCCTTCCTTTCCCTGCAAACAGCATGATTTTCTTCTTTGTGATTGCATAATATCTATTGCATGTATATGTGTGTCATGTTTTCTTTATATGTCATCTGTTGGTGAGCAGCTAGACTGATTCGTTATTTATGAATAGTGTTGGGATAAACAAGGATGTTCAGGTATCTCTGTAGTGTGCTGACTTACATAACCCCTTCAGGGATATACCCTGTAATGTGTATTTATTACTTTTTCCATTGCTGTGATCAAATACCTGACACACTGAATGAAGGGCGAGTTTATTTTGGCCTACAGTTTAAAAGGAGCACATTCAATCATGGCACAGAAGGCATAGCAGGTGTGAATGGCAGCTGATCACATTCCAAAGTCAAGAAGCAGAGAGCAGTAAATAGGTCCAGGTGTATAAGTCCTCAAGTCCCACCCCAGAGACTCACTTCCTCCAATGGTGGATCCCATTTCAACCATCAATTTAAAAAAATGCCCCATAGACATGCCCAAAGACCAGTCCACCAAAGCAATTCTTCAATCGAGGTTCCTCTTCCCAAGTGACTCTAGTGTGTGTTAAGCTGACAAAAAGCTAAACAGCAAAGGAACCAATTAAGACCAGAATTAAACCCCTTCAAATATAGCCAGCTGTTCTCTGAGGAGCAAAAACAACCCAGTACAGAAAGGTAGTGAATTTAATAAAAATAATAGTGGTACAACCAGACACCCACATTGAAAAAAATTCTTATTTAAAATTTAAAACTTAGGCACTAAATTTGGATCATTCACACATGAAAAAAATTTCAAAAAAAAAAATTCAGAATGGATCATAGACCTAAACACAAAATACAAAGTTCCTAGATGACATAGGAGAAAGGCTAGGTGATCTTAGATTTGATAATGACTGTTTAGATACAATATAAAGATGATTCAGGAAGAAATAAAGTATATCTCTACAAAAGGCACTGTTAAGAGAATGAAAGTATAAATCACATATAAGAAGAGATATACCGATGGAAGTCTTGCCCCTAAAACATACACACGAAGGACTCTTAAAAGGATACCAAATAAGCCAACTAAAAGATTGCTCTAACATTCTCCTATTAATTGTTAAGTGCAGTTTAATTTTCACCATTGAATAAAATGTTAGCTGTGAGCATCTTATATTTGGACTTGATTATACTATGGTACATCTAAAATGTTGTTTCATTGAAATTGTCCACCATGTTTATTTCTTACAAAAAAATCAAGATAAGCTGGCAAGATGGTTCAGTGGATAAAGGCACTTGTCACCAAGCCTAAAAAGCTTGAGTTTGAATCCTGGGACCTACAAGGTGGAAGGAGAGAACTAATTCCCACCAATTGTCCTCTGATTGCTACATGGCAACTATTTACACACATACACACACACACACACACACAGCATAATAAAGTTTTGGGTTTTGTTTTTTTTGTTTTGTTGTTGTTGTTGTTGTTTTGAGATAGGGTTTCTCTGTGTGTAACCCTGACTGTTGTCCTGGAACTTGCTCCGTAGACCAGACTGCCCTTAAACTTAGAGAGATTCACCTGCCTCTACCTCCCAATTACTGGGACTAAAGGCATGCACCACCACCACCCAGCAAAGCTTTTTAATAATAATTTAAAAAACAAACAAACAAAAACAGCACTTATTGCTTTTCCTCTAGTCTCTAGTTTACCTGTTTCTACCTTTATTGTTTCCCTTACTCTAATGACTTCAGGGTTTGCTCTTCTTATTCCTTGAGATGTAAAATTTGGTGTTTGTTGATACATTAAACTTGCTTCCTAGACCTGCTCTTGCTTATCCCGCATAATCCATGTGGAAAACTTAGTATTTTCTGTAAGATGCCCAGTTTCACTCAACTAGAAGGCACTGCAAGAAAAACCAGGCAAGATGAAGAACAAAGGGCACCTAAATAGGAAATAAAAGTGAAATTGTCATTGTTTGCTGATTACATGAACACATATACATAAAATATATGCACAGGTATTATATAACATCATAAAAAAATCCTTCTTAGAACTAATAAATAAATGTTGTTAAGTTGAAAGACACAGAGTTAGCCGGGCATGGTGGCCCACTCTTTTAATCTCAGCACTCAGGAGGCAGAGGCAGGAAGATCTCTGAGTTCAAGGTCAGCCTGGCTTACAGAGTGAGTTCCAGAATAGCCAGGGCTACACAGAGAAACCCTGTGTCAAAACACACACACAGGGCTGGAGAGATGGCTCAGAGGTTAAGAGCATTGGCTGCTCTTCCAGGGGTCCTGAGTTCAATTCCCAGCAACCACATGGTGGCTCATAACCATCTATATTGAGATCTGGTGCCCTCTTCTGGCCTGCATGCAGACAGAACACTGTATACATAATAAATAAATAAAATATTAAAACACACACACACACACACACACACACACACACACACACACACCCCAAAACAAAAAACCAGGGAAGCTTAAGACATGTCATATGAAAAGGGAGGTGAGACAGTAGGATATTTTAAAACAGAATGTTTGCACTAAGGGAGTTAAAACAGCAGAATGTTCTAAAGGAGGTGAAACACACCATCCTAAAGGAAAGCTCATTAAGACAGGAAGTAAACAACTAAAAATAGCTTTGGAAAGTCCCTGAAACTAACAAGTTTCACTAGACTACTCCCTCCTCAAGATTATATAAACAGTAAATAGTGATGAGAGTCACTCTCAGAGGAGCTAAGCTGCAAAGAAGACTGAGATGATGATGAAGAAGAAAGAGGAGGATGAGAGGAAAAGAAGAAATAAAGAAGGAAAAGGAGAGATGAAGAAGGAAAAGGAGAGATGAAGAAGGAAAAGGAGAGAAGAACTGGAAGAAGAGGATCGCGACATATGGAAACAGAAGACACCAGCTAAGGAGCCTGGAAGAAGCAAATACAAGCCAGGCAGGCTGAAGGAAACAGACCAGTCCAACTGTCTAAAAGAAGCAAAGACCAACCTAGCTTCCTAAGAGACTTAGACCAACTGAAGCACCCGGAGAGGACACCATTTGACCTGTGAGCTGCTTGCGGGATGTGCAGATTGCTCCAGGTTTCTAGCTTTTGGGAACTGCCATCTGTGATGAGTTGGGCTTTTGGTGATGCAGCTGTCTTTTGAGTCATTTTTGTTTCCATAAGTAACTCCTCATCCATATTCCTATAAAGAACCCCTGTAAAACAAATTGGTTCACTAGGCTGGAATTTGGACACCCTTTGATCTTTGTCAGTTTCCTATCTGGTGTGAGTAGATAGTTTATTCTCATCTTTCTAGGAATAGTGTCACACAGCGCTATCTTTAAAAAAGAAACTAAAAGAACAATTCCATTTACAAGAGCAACAAATTAATAGAATACACAGAAATTAGTGGGAAGCAAGATGGCCCAGCAAATAAAGGCACTTGCCAACAAGCCAGAGGACCTAGGTTTGATCCTTAGATCCCACATGATGGAAGAAGAAAATCAACTCCTTCCAGTTGTCTTCCATACATTCAGTGGCATGTGCAGTCACATATGCACACATGCATGAGTGAACACACACACACACACACACACACACACACACTGAAAAAAAATACAGGTAAAAAGTCCTGAAAGTAAGGGAAACTACCTAGACAGAGGAAGGCAATCTGTGAAATGGAAAAAGACTGAAGGTAACAGGTGTGAATAGAATTAAATATATCACATACATGTATGAACAGGTCATAAAAAAGCACAGTGTTATACATAATTAATATATCCTAGTGAAACTATGTGGCCCAGGCTAACCTCAAATTTGGAATCATCTATCTTGGTCTCCTGAGTCCTGGGATTGCAGGGGTGGCTACCGCATCTGGGTATATTGGCAACATTTGACATTTTTCTTCTTAGCAATTTTGAAATGTACACTACTCTGTTGTTAAGTATCTTTACACTGGTCAATAGAAACTGTGTGTGTGTGTGTTCATACACATATATACCAAAACACCTTTTTCCTCTGGACTAAATACCCACTGGCTATTATCTCATTCCTTTAAGCCCTCTGTTCAATTATTTTAGATTCCGTATGTGAGTAAGATTTGTGGAGGATTTGTGTTCTGTGTCTGACTTCTTTATATGGTGTTCTTTAAGTACATATATACTCCTGTAAATGACTGAATTTACTTATTATGGTTAAGGAGAATTTGATAGCGTGTGTACATACACATCACATTCTCTTCATGCATTCATCTATTGATGTGCACAGATTGATGTCATAACTTAGCAATTGTGACTTAGTGCTTGGATATACCTGGGTGACAGAAATCTGTTCAACATAAAAACCTAAATCTTTCAGGTAAATATCAGAAGTGTGATTTCTGGATCATATCGTGGCTGTACTTTTAGTTTTTCAAAGATCCTCTTCACAGATATCTATCATGATTACAAATTCTACCCTGACCAGCAGAATGCGAAAGTAACCTTTTCTCTGCACCTTTATCAGTTCTTGTCATCTCTTTTTCCCCAACATCTACTCTAATAGGCTAAGGTACAATCTTCTTGTAGTTTCAACTTGCATTTCCCTTATGATGAACTGTGTAGAGTATTTTTCACATGTCCGCTGGTCATTTGAATGTCTTCATTTGTGAAATATCCATTCAAGAAATGTCCATTGACTATTAAGGTTTTTTTTAATGATTATTATTACTGAGTTGATTGTTTCCTTTGGATTTTGAGCATTAATATTATAACATCTATGTATTTTTCTTCTAGTCTATAAGTTGTCTTTGCACACTGTTGTTCATTTTCTTTGCTATGAACATACCTTTTAGTATGATGAAGACTTGTTTTTATCTATTTCTGCTTTTCTTGTTTGTGCTTTTGGGAGTCGAGTCAAAATTCACTGCCTAATCTTTTATACTTGTCTTCTTATTGTTTGCTTATTAGCCCCAGAGTATCTGCCCTTGAATTTAAATCTTTATAATTTATCTTTTGTATGTGGCACAAGAATTCAATTTCATTCTTTTGCTTCCAGACGCCTTATTTTTCCAGTACCATTTGTTGAAGTTACCACCCTTTCCCCCTGTAGATTCTTGGGCCTTTGTTAGGAATCAATGGGGTGTGTGTGTGAGTCTTCCCTGGGTTCTCTCTTCTATCCTTTGACAGACCTGTCTGCTGTTTGTCACCGTGCTTCTTTAATTGTCATAGCTTGTAGTAAGTGTGGTTGGAAGTCAGGTAGCACACTGGGAAAATCACAGGTTCCAGGCCTGCCTGACCTACACAGTAAGACCCTGCCCCAAAGCAAAACACACAAATACATGACACACTGTTATGATTCTGGAGAAATGCTTAGAATTTTCCAGTTCTCCAGGCCGAGCTGCACACTGTGCATCCTGAGCACTGGCTTAGCTGTCTTCTTCCAGAAGAGATTCTGAGGCCAGAATTCAAGTGAGTCAGTTCAGGCTACTGTAACAGAATAACATAGACTGGGTGACTTAAAAAACAACAGGACTAGCCGGGCGGTGGTGGCGCACGCCTTTAATCCCAGCACTTGGGAGGCAGAGGCAGGCGGATCTTTGTGAGTTCGAGGCCAGCCTGGTCTACAAAGTGAGTCCAGGACAGCCAGGGCTACACAGAAAAACCCTGTCTAAAAAAAACCAAAAAAAAAAAAAAAAAAAAAAAAACAACAGGACTTCATTTCTTTGTTCTAGAGGCTAGGTATCCACAGCTAAGGCATACTTAGGTTCTTGTTAGTACTGCACCCTGGTTCATAGGAAAGCCATGTTCTAATATGACAGAATGGATAGGGAAGATGCCAGGCCCTCTTACAGCAAGGCACCATCCTCATCATGAGGACATTCATCACCCTCCAAAGAGCCCTCACCTCCAAATGTCATTACACTGGAGATTTGACTTCAGCATGGAAATGTGGGAGTCACACGTATGCAGAACCCAGTGAGGTGCCCAGCAAACTGGTAGTGGGACAACAGTAGAAAAGAGAGGCTGTTGGTAGGGAAAAGAATATGCAATATGGAGTGAGTGGACTGACAGTGGAATTCTGGAGCTCAGGGCTGAGAGACTCTACTAGAGCATAGCAGTGGTTGACATGTGCACAAACAGACTGGTGGGGCTAGCGCACACATAAACACACACACACACACACACACACACACACACCACATCAGGGTCCCCTCCATGTCTTTTCTCTGCCTTTAACCTATCCCTGCTTACCCCTTTGTTCCAATCTCTCAGAAACACTCTGAGTCTGCCGTGCTCAGAGTGTCTTAGGAGTGCTGTCAGGAGACGCTGATGAGAAGTGAGACAGACAGGAGACTCAGTGTATGCAGTCATGGGAGCATGCTGCACGGCACGCACATCAAACTACTGTCAGTTTGTTACAGAAGGTACGCTGTCTCTCTGTGGCAACGAGGCACATGCAGGGTCTGTGTGTGTGTGTGTGTGTGTGTGTGTGTGTGTGTGTGTGTGTGT
>CAJQZJ010032307.1:1495478-1505783 GCA_907164525.1 Lophiomys imhausi
TGTGTGTGTGCATCTGTGTCTTTGTGTGTGTGCATCTGTGTCTTTGTATGTGTGCATCTGTGTCTGTGCGTGTAGGCTCAAGGTTGACAGCAGGTGTCTTCCTTGATCTCTCTCTGTCTTACATACTGAGGTAGGGTCTTTCAACCAACTCAGAGCTGGCTGCTACAGCCAGTCTGGCTAAGCAGCTTGTTTGGAGAGATTTTGTGTGTCTGCTTCTCACACCCTGGAGTCACAAGTCCATCAACGGGTTCACATAGCATTTACATGACTCCTCAGGATCCAATCTCTTGTTCTCACATTTGTGCTTCTGTGCTTTACCCACCAAGGATCTCCCGGCAACACCTATTGATGGGGCATGCCTCCTGGGGGCATTGTCCCTGACACTCCGGGTTATCCCATCCGCAGAGATACGGCAAGCCCATTGGCATTCTCAGATACTGTCCCCAGAAGACTGCAGGTGGCTGAGGATGGGTAGTAAGGTCCAGGCCTCGGGACAAACATCTCTTTCCTCTCTCTTCAGTCAGAGATGTTTTACTGCCTCAAATTATTTTTTAGAAGTAAGCACAGTATACATTACTTTTCAAAAACAGGATTCATTCATTAGCGTTTGCCACGTATTACTTTGGAGAGTCTTCTAGAAGTAACCATAGGTTTATGTAAAGGAAAGCTCAGTGTGTCTTAGCTGATTGCAATTCAGGCTGATCAAAAGACTCCAAAGAGAAGGTGCTCACCTTCAGTAGACCCCTGGCGCCAGCACACTCATTAAGCAAACCTGATGATGGAATCTCTCACCCTGCCCCCACCCTCCAGCTACTCTTCTTCCACGGCTCATTAGCGCGGTCCACGGAGGAGCAATGCTGAGGTCAGATCAACAGGAGGCCTGAAAAATAAAAAATAAAAAACTTGATTCAGGCCAGAGTGAAGTTGAAACTAGTAACCTGATATATTTTTTTCATTATTTTATTGTGATAAAATATACATAACATACTTAATCATTTTAAGCGTTAAGGGTACAGTTCAGTGACATTGAATATACCTACACTGCTGTGTAATCATCACACGTGTCCAGCTCCAAAACTTTTCCGTGTTTTATGGAATTTGGTGCTATCTGTGAATTTCGATTTTTCATTCTACCCCTATTTTCCATTTATTCAGGAATTCCAGGGTTGGTTAGATTCAATAAAATGTTGCTTCTGGCAGCTAACATCTCTGTGGTGTTTTGTTTTATTTTCTTGTTTTTCGCTTGTTTTTGGTTTGGTTTGGTTTTTAGCATTTTTTATAGAGTCTGAAAAGTAACAATGCATATGATTAGACACTGCTCTAAGTACTTACCACGCATTGTTGCCAGCTGAAGCATTTACAGCAACCTGGAGGCACACATCTTTGAGGGACTTTCCAGAGAGGTGTAACTGCGAGAAGATCCACCTTGAATATGAGAGACAGCAACTCATAGGCACCTGGTCAAAAGGAGAAACGGGAAAAGCAAACTGACCACCAGCATTTATCCCTCTCTGCTTCCTGATTGTAGATGCAATGTGACCAGCTCAGTCAGCCTCCCTGTCAGGCCTTCCAGGCTGTGATGGGCTATATCCCCTCAGACTGTGAGGCAAAATAAACTTTTCATTTCTTATGTTATTTTCAATTAAGTATTTGTCACAATAATAAGCAAAGTACCTGATATTAATATTAGTCTATGCTAACAATTAAAAAAAAAAGAAATAACATGTTATATGTTTTTCTTCTTCCTATTTATTAAACTTGTTCCTTAGTGTGCATGAGAAACTAGCCAACTTCCCTATAGATACTAAAATCCATGGATATTCAATATGATGAGCAAAAGTCCATAGTATTTGCATATAGCTTATATACAACTTAAATCTCTCCTAGACTATTTAAATGCCCAATACAGTACAAGCACTATATACATAAGCATTCTACCAATTACTTTAGATAATAGTGTAAATAAAAAGGTCTGAGTATGTTCATCATAGACCTAAATACATAGTACCTGACCATCAGTTGGTTGAATCTGAAGATCTGTAGAACACAGATACAAATGTAATGAATGAAATATTCTCGGTAGTGAGTTCCTGTGTGTCTTACCCTAGAGCCCTAGTGTCCAGGCACTTGGGTCAAACCTGACCTTGGTTAACCTTATAATTAAGAATTATAGGTCTGAAGTCAGCTGAATGCCTATAACTCTCACTTGTCAAATTCATTCTCCCTAAACATTTCTTTGGTGAAGACACTACTTAACACAGCCACCACGTGCTTTCCTAGGTGAGATATTCCACTGTCCTGTGACATTCTCCTCTCTGTTGGAATGAGCACTGTGTGTTCTCCAGTGCCTGGCCGAAGCCCCTGTTTCTTTTTGTGCTTCTTTAGGAGTAATGGGTCCCCTGGTAATTGTCAGGCATGAACATGGAAGAGTAAATAGGACTCATTTCTCCAGAAAGAGCAGCCATTGTAAGAAAAGAGAGATGGGGCTTGTGTGGTGATCAGTGTTTCCATCAACTTGACACAAGCTAAGATTATCTGGTAAGAGGAATCTTCAGTTGAGAAAATGCCTCCATTGTGATGGCTTATAAGCACATCTGAATGGCATTTTCTTGGTTAATTATTGATGTAGGGGGGGCCCTGCCAATGTGGAAGTTGCCACCCATGAGCAGGTGGTCTAAGGCTTTATGAAAAAGCATATTGAACAAGCCAGTGATTAATGTTCCTCCACTTCAGTTCCTGCCTCACATTCCCGCCTTGAGCTCCTGCCTTGAGCTCATTGACGATGGCTTTAAGCCCTTAGCTGAAATGAACCCTTCCCTTCCCACTCTGCTTTCGGTTGTGGTGTTTCATCACAGCAATAGGAAACAAACTAGGACAGCTGCTGGGAGAAACACTCAAAGATGTCCACGTCTGCTATTGGCTAACTTGGAATAGTGCCAAGAAAAATGCTGAGGGGGAAGCTAAAGAAAAAGCAGGTGTCTCTAGGGGAGAGGAGTCTTTGTCCGTTCCCTAGCCAGAAGCGTCCCCTGTGCTGTGAGGTCAGAGGCAAGCTGTTTCATTGACAGGCTGCATGTGCAAAGACTTCTAAATCTGTCTCCTATACACTCAGATTTCAGCTCTTCCCCCTGACATGCCATTTCCTTCTCACCAATCTTTTTTTCAAGTATAAAATCTTAGAAGAGCCATAGTAGTCATCCATCTGCAGATCATTAATTCATTTGCCTACAATTCTCTACATGTCAGTCTTTGATTTGATCAAGTCTTAACAGTAAAAGTAAACAACCAATTCCCCGAGGTGGGGGCAAGGCACTATACTTACTGGCCAGTTGGATTTCCTGTGACCCATGAAGCTTTGATATTACATGGGGCTGCACCTTCCTTCATGACAGGACAGACTGGGTAAGCACTATTCTGTGATTTAGTGATGAAAAAGCTTTAATATTTTATGTAGTTTCTATTAGCTTCAAATGTCTGATACTGTTTACTTTGATGGTTCTGCTAACCACTAACAATGACTTCTTCTGATTATACCTCTAGGATGGTGTTTCTGCAAACTTCTCATGTGAACAGAAGAAAGAAAATTATAGCAGTCCACGATGCTCTAAATCATAGAATATCAAGCAAGGGTTTACTTAGATTGCCCTTTGGTTTCTGATTTTTAAAATATATAGTCAAATTATTTTTACTCTCATCGCCTCAAAATTGAAGATTATAATTCCTATCTATTGAACACAAACTTACCTCTTTGGCTCACTTTTTTTTTTTTTTTTCCGAGATAGGGTTTCTCTCTGTGTAACAACCCTGGCTGTCCTGGAACTCTCTTTGTAGACCAGGCTGGCCTCAAACTCACAGAGTTCCGCCTGCCTCTGCCTCCCACGCACTGGGTTTAAAGGCGTGCGCCACCATGCTCGACTTAATAATTCATTTATTTTTATTTTATATGCATTGGTGTTTTGACTGCACATATGTCCATGTGAGAGTGTTGGCTCCCGTGGAACAGGAGCTACAGACAATCATGAGCTGCCATGTGGGTGCTGGGCATTGAACCCGGGGCCTCTGGAAGTCAGTGCTCTTAACCACAGAGCCATCTCTCCAGCCCCGGCTCACTTTTAATGAATAAATCCAACAGTAGTTTCTCTGAGTCACTTCAAACCTAGGTCATAATTGGTGAAGTTTCCTCTCCCAGGTTCCACTTTCAGAACTTAGCCAGTGGTCCCTGAGGCAACCCATGTACAAGGAAAGGTCATTTGGAGATGTGACAGCCAACAGTCCCAACTGAGGTCCAGCTGATGGTCAGTATCAAACATCACATAGTTGATGGAGTCCCTTTAAGTGAACTCAGTCTGCAGGCTCTGAGTTGTACAAGTTAGTGCAGTGGACAACATGGATAACCTTCCTCTGTTCTTTTAGCTTCCTACCATGCTGTAACAAAATACCACAGACTAGGTAGCTTAAACAACAGAAACTTTTTTTCCTCATACTTCTCAAGGCTAGAAGTCAAAGACCAGGGTTTATCCTTGGTAGATTCCTTCTGAGTTACTAGAGGAAAAAAAATCTGCATCCATGACAATTAGTGTTTTCTCCCTGAGTTCTTCTCAACAACTGTGTATATGTTTAAAATGTCCTATTTTTATAAGGATATCAGCCATGTCAGATTAACAACTGATTAGTGGTCATTAATGGTGATCCCTTTTTAAGCTGATTGCTTTCTGTGAAAAACTGTAAACATCATTATATTCTGAAGTGCTATCAGTTAAAGACTTCAATGTGAGCTTACTGGAGGTATACAGAACATAAAGTTGTATCTACAAGCCCTACTAAAATTGCAGACTCATAATCATTACAAATATGGTATTATTTTTGAGCCACTAGAGACTAGAATAACACTACATGAAGCAAGCAGTATAAGGCAGTGCTATGTCTCAGTTCCTGTGATGTCTCGGAAGACATTTGACAAAATGCCCTCTGACTTCCAGACAGTACTTTTTAGAAGTGGTGTCAAGAGTCGAAAACTAAATATCTGGATGATAGTTGCAGAGAATATACTTAATGCTCTCCTGTTCCATCCTGATGATGCTTCTCGATTGCAGAAGAATGAGACCCATTGAGGCAATCTCTGGTTGAAGAGACTTAGAAGAAAACATTATTGTAAGAACAAGCAGATATGCATAGTCAAGTAATAATTTAAAACCAGAAGGACCACATTGACGTTGGAACTTGTCCCAGGTGTAAGGAAACCTGCAATTCTTAGCATAGGTGAAAAAAATGAAGGCCCACTTTCCAGAGACAGGCAGCCTGGTTTGGATTCAGACTCTTCCAGGTGTTAACTATGTCTTCCTGGGAAAGGTCTCTAATCTCTCCATGCATCTGCTTTCTTATCTGTTGATTCAGAAAATACCACACCTGTCACACGAAGCTGTAATCTATGATCATATGTATGATGGACACACCATTGGTGTGTTCATTACAGGGCTTCCATGCCTGAGTTCTGCTTCTGATTCTTCCCTCTCCTGTTGGCCCCTGTGCTGTGACATGCACGGTTCTTCCATCACTTCCAGACAGATTCACTGATCAGCTCAACAAATGTCCACCGAGGATCTACTATATGCTCACATCCTGAGAGCATTTGGGTCAGTTAGATACACTGATCAACTGAGCAGTGAGTCATCCTTGCTCTTGGTGGTTGTTAGTGAGGCTCAGCTTTGTAAGCCCCTGCCCCCATGCCTGCTGTTCACAGACACTTTTCCTCTGCCCCATGGCTCAGATCCTTGAAGAAGGTGCTACAGTGATTGCCCCAACCTCATGTCTTCAAGTCAAGCCATAAAACATTTTTTAGCCAGATTTTTCTGATTCTCATCCAACTTACTGTATATTAGAAGAGATGATCAGGAGGCCCAGAGCCTCAGGCAGCATGACCTTACCAGCATGGTGAAGGTGGGGCCTTCACCAAGATGGAAGTCCTGTTGGAAGTCCTTAGGATAATACATTAATGATGTGAGAGGTTAATAAAGAACTTCAAAAACATGGTTTGTTTTTCTTTTTTCTTTTTGATGTGGTTGCAACAGATTCTTCCTTGACAGTGCAGTCTGGCCTATGGAGTTTGTGGGAGTACAGGTGAGTCTTGAACTTCCAATCCTCTTGCCTCTCTCCATAAGTTCTGATATTACAGATGCAGACACTGCTCCTGGTTTAGGATTGTATTCTTTATATTATTATTTCATTCCTGGCTTTAATTTGGAATAATAAACATTCATTGTTATTTTTGAATGATATGTGAGGCTACAATAGACCCCTGTGGAAGTAATAGAGCATCTCCAAGAATTCTATTAAATTTCAAATCGCACAGGCCTAAGGCAGGGGTAGCTTCTGGAGGCCACCCCTGGCCATAAGCAACAATTGCAAGGAAAGAGCCTAGACTTTAAACTTTGTCTTAGCTCTGAACATTTTAGTTCAGTCTGTCTTGCTGGAGAAACTGCTACTATCCTTCCCATTTCTTCTGGTGCTCTCAATTCCAAGGTAGGCTGGAAACTTCTGGGGGAGTGCTTTCCCTGATAGGACGGTAGACTTGGCCCTACAACCACTGGTAAATGAGAGTTGGCTACATATTCCAGCTGCTGTGGGCTTAACACAGCACTCACGTGTTCCACGCCGTTGCCCATAAGTTCTCAGCAGCACTCATGCCCAGCTGACCGAATTGTAACCTGCTCAATAATGCGAATATTGATTATTTCTCTCAACCTGTTCCGCTCCACTTGTATTTTCCCAGCCATCTGCAAATAAACTGTTTGTGCTGGAAACCTTTTGTGAATCTCTGCTTCTGGAGAATCACAAACTAAGACACCTTGTAAGATGTTGCTTTAACAAAATATCTGACTCTGGGTAGTTAATAAAGAAAAGGAGTTTATTTAGCTAACAAATTTGGAAAATGAGAATCGAAAACCAGGTAGTCTTATCTGTTCAACCCCTAGTAAGTGTTTCCCATCTGTCTCTGTCCCACCTCCCACTCCCCAAAACATGGTGGGAATGTGGAAAAGTAACTTGGAACAAAAGGTGAACACATTTGAGTTATATTATAAGAAACTATCATTTCAACAATTAACTAGGGTCCTGAGAGAACTATATTAGCCCCTTTGGGGGGGGGGGCAGAACCACCCCACCTCCCTACGAGCCAACCACCTATCACTACCCCTACAACCTCTTAGTACAATTATATGAGGGTCAGACTTCTAGCTACGGGACCTTTAGGAGCAGATTTAAACCAAACCACCTGACTGGCCATCTATGCTGCTGTTGTGAAAACTGTCAAGCGTGTTGCCAGTTGTCCCAGTCTGCAGCTCCAGAGAAATGCAGACCACAGATGGTGAGGGAAAACCCTTGTTGGCGGGGCCACTGATGAATGGTATGTTTGCCGGACCATTTTTGATATGGTCCATTCTTCCATTTTAATGTCATTCATTATTGAATAATTAATAATGATTTATATGACATTGACATTTTCCCCCCAGAAATCTTGACTAACTCTTTGACAAGAGATTAATAAAGAGTGGGACTTCAGATGTCAAGTTTTTATGAACAAGTGTCCAAGGCCGTCTCTGGGTGAGTATTCTTGGCTGCATTGACCACACTCTCCAGAGACTGAAAAGCAATTGTTTGGCTGAGTAGAGAGAGCCACGCTGAATTAAATTGACCTGCATGATACAGAACGTAACACTGAGCACATTTTACTAAGGAGTCTTTGAAAGAAATCTATTTTATTGTAGCTGAGAGTGGAAATTATTTTAAGGAAGTGATTATCTGCCTAATAATTTAAAATGCATGCATGATGTCAGCATCTAAAATTAAGACAGACTTGGGGAACAAGAGGCTTGGTCGAAAATAAAAAGCTAAGTGCATCTTTAGATCTTTCTTTGCTTTTTCTTTTTCCTTTTAGAAACATGAATTTGGCTGTTGTCAAAAGCCAGTTCTTATGCCTACATCCTGAAAAGAGAAGAAATTTCCATTTATAGTAAAATGCTGACAGCCTTGCTTAATACAGATCCATATACACCTACAAGCACTTTTGTTTCAGATATAATTGTTACCCTGCAGGGAAATTGGTGTGCTTCTTTGGGGCTGGTGGAGGTTTAAGCTTGTCTTCAATCTTAAATAACTTTATTAGAAACCCTGGAGACAAGAGTGGACGGACATAGTAAGGAAAGGCAACTGTTAGGATGAGAAAGCCCAGTGAAGCTAGAAATCGATAGAATTCTTTCCTTGTCGGCTTCTGGCTACAGCTGTTAACTCAGGTAGAGTTGGAGCCCTTCACCTTTTGGGTAGTGAGTGGACAAATATGTGCTTGAAAACCAGCTTCAGCTTGCAAGGACCACACTGGTGTGTGCATGAGACTCTCTGGACACTTGCAAAACAATACCTTTACTCTGGAAAAGCTTCCTCACAGACTGTTGCCAAGGTCAATGTTCTCTAAGAAAGGCAGCAATATTTTTTTTCCTCCTCTTCAAAGGACTTTTATGTACCAAGTCACTCCCACCTGCTGTGCATGTAAATTATTCATCAGTAACTCAAATGGCATTTTGCAGCAGACCATCTGAGCCCCCTCTATGACCATGGGGTGGGTAGAAAGGGAAGAGATGTGGGGGGCGGTGTTAAGAGATTGAATCACTTAGCATCAAACCAAGACAAAATGGGATGAGCCAGAAATAGAGAACTTCTCCCCTGAATGAGCAACTTCACCGATGATTCTTGGGCACTCCTCACAGCTCTCTCTCAGTGGTCTGGAAGTGGGGTGGTGACTCTGGTGTCAGGCTCTCATCCAGAATTTGTTTCTGAGGAATGTTGTATGTGGTATCTCACACTAAGGCATTGCAGAATACGTAAGTTATTTAGAGAGAAATCACAGTGGGCTAGTCACCTTCCAAGCTATTTTCTCTTCATGAGGAAAAGTGAGCCTTGGCTTGTAAGATAGAATAAAATGCAATGCAGAGAGAAGGAATCCGATGGCAGAGGAAGAAGGAAAGCTCTCCCCTTCTCCCAGCTTGAAAATGATCTCTCCCCACAGTTAGTCTTCAAACTCCTGGTGACTGACTGCTGATTGTGTCTGGCTTTGCTTGTTCAGAGTACTCTCAGTTTAAAGACCAAGGACAGTGGCTTCTCTTTCAGAATAGGAGTCTAAACCACTTTGCATTAAGTATAAATAATATCCTTTTTTAGAGAATGCGTGAAAATAATCACATTTTATATTGAATTTCTTTCTTCCACATCACACAAGCAAATCAGCCTCCGTTGAATAAATGAAAAGATGGCTTTCCTTCAGTGATGCCTGTTCTCTGAGGCACCCACACCCAAGAATAAGGCATCCCATGGCTGTCATGGCTGTTTGGGAGGCAAGACATTGCAGGACCTAGTCTACCCAAAGCTTGGCTTTGTTGGTGTCTTTTCTTTATTAAGAGAATTCTTTACCCTGCAAAGGTTCTCTCTGATGCTAGACATGCTGTCAGTATTTTCAACATTCCTTTACATTTTCTTCCTTTTAATTACTAAAGGCAAAGTCCTCTAACACCTTGATTATCTAACTCACAAATCAAGATTTTTAGCAAGGATTAATGGCTGGAGAGATGGATCAGCAGCCAAGGGTGCTTGCAGTACAGGTCTTATGACCCAAGTGTAAACCTCAAGTCAACTCCCAGAAGCTGTCTTCTGACCTCCACACTCATAACCTGGCATGAATACACTGACACTCACATACACATATCACATCATAGGCATATAATAAAAAATAAAAGGAAATTTAGAAGAAAAAACAGCACTGGGTTGTAAGCAGCTGGAATGTGACTTCATTATTTTATGAAGAATTCTGTTCAAATACATTTGAAACCCATTTTTAGGATTTCACAATAAAGCCCATTAATGTTTTTCAACAGCACATTAAAAATTCAACTGCTTGATCCTCCACATGGCCTGTTTTCATGCAAGCTACGTGAATGGCTTAGTTTAAAGTTGATACCATGAGTGGCTTGAAGTTTGTTTCATCAAATGTTTAAACCTAGTGAGATATTTAGGGAACACATTTCATTTTTCATATCCTGGATGAGCTGATATACAAGTCACCTCATCTCTATAAAGCAGGGGAAATCATTTTAATTTGGTAAAGTGGGGACAGATTATTGAAGCCTGTTCCTGTTTACTAATAGCATCCTAGCAATAAATAGCATTCATATCCCAGAAAGCAAAAATTGCTGACCTGAGGGGAAACAAACCCTATACACACACACACACACACACACACACACACACACACACACACACACA
>CAJQZJ010032307.1:1505793-1532721 GCA_907164525.1 Lophiomys imhausi
ACACACACACACACACACACACACACACACACACACACACACACACACACTTCTCCTCTCTTCCTTACTCTTTTTGTGTGTGAGTAGAAAAAGAGTCACTTCTAGGAATGTGAACAGAGCCAGTGAACATGGGAGTTCAGGGTGCTCAGGTGACTGTGGTTTCTCTTACGGCCACTGCATTTCCCCACTATGGAAGGATTCCATCCCAACTCTTCCCTCATCCTCCTGTGCATGTTCAAGCCACAGCATCTAGAATCCAGAGGCTTGCAACAGTTTAGTCCATATTTGCTTCAAAATCATGTGCAGATGTCTCCCAGGTGTGCATTATATATACCCCAGCCCTGCTCTGCAGTCTGCCTTGCTGGAAGCTGATTTTTGTGGGTAGTGCCTGGTGTCTCTAAATTGGCTGGAAATCCCTGACTGGTAAGGCTTGGCAATTAAGGCCTTGGTTCCTAAGGAACTAAGGGCTCCTTAGGGTGATGTATTCTCCATCAAGAGAGGGATTCCAGAGAATAAGAGGAACAGCATGGCCCATATCCTCCCGCCACCAGCTTCTGGAAGCTGGTTTCAAAACACATCTTCCAGAGTGGCTTGCACAGTGATCACATCTGAATTTTTGAGTGTCCCTCCTGTTTGTCTTGTTATATCTAAGGGGTGGGGAAGTGAACGTGACTGCTGCTGTTTCTGTTGCAGGCGGCAGTCCCCTGATTTGGGTTCACAGATGCTACAGAGAGCTGTCTTGGATATTCCTAGGCACCAACATGTGCATGCTCAGCGGGTAGCGCTTTGTGGCCTAGGCCTCCTGGGAGGAGGCAGAAAACCTTCAGATCCCAGCACAACCCCTCAGCAACCCTCTACCCACAAACTTCTCCTAATTAAGCCAGCCGGTCTAATTATGGGGTGTTCCATCAAATATGTATCCAGATGCTTCCAACACAGCCTGTGGGCGCTGGTCAAAGCTGGCAAGGCTTCTGATCAAGGATGCTGGCCCTGAAAGCTCAGCTCACACTCTCCTCTCGCGTGGATGCGCTTGTCTCCAAGTACTGTGCAATCTGGCCTTGCTCATTTGCTCCGTTGCCTGTCAAAAACATAGAACATAATTACCAAAGTTAAGAAAACATCTTTGTAATTAGCTAGGCAACTCTAAGCACAAGAAATGGAAATTAGTCACAGTATCACAAATTAGTTTGTGCATACATTACATTCAAGGATGACCCTTGAGGCTCAATGTTTGCTGCCTTTGGCAGCAACCCCCTGTATCTCAATAAAGCTTCCTTTCCCCGGTGAGTATATGTCACAGGAAAGGGAGTTTTACTTGAATCTCAACTCTCTCTCTCTCTCTCTCTCTCTCTCTCTCTCTCTCTCTCTCTCTTCTTTTGTAGTTGGCCATCAGAACAAAAATCTAATATTCAGGGGTAGAGAAAACAGACAAGTAAACAGTGATTTTCCTGTTGATTTTATTTTCCTTTGTGGGGCTCTATTAACTTACAGTCATCAGAGTGTCTCTAAACAGAGGGTTCATCAGCTATATTGTTTCAGTTATTAGGAGCAGTAGTTATAAACTCTTAAAATAACCCTGATTTTCAACTATTTTTTCTGTCCCTTTTCTTGCCAATGAAAGCCAGGAAATTGGACTCAGGCACACACAACACAGTATTTGCATCAAAATAATACAGCGGGCAACAGCAAGCCACAATCACATCACTCAGAAGGAAGGAACAGAATACAAATTAAAGGAAGAATGTAAATTTTTTGCCATTAAGCTTCAATGACCATTTGAAATGGTGCAAGGCACAAAGGTTCTTGATGAGCGTTATCTAGTTTGATTATTCATACTTGTGTTTCTGCTTGAATTAAGGCAGGAGTGCTACAGCCTGTTAAGGGAAAATATTTGAATTGTAGTGAACTCTCACCTTGCCGTGCATCCATTTACTTTTCAAATGAATACTAGATAAGTTAGTGCATTTTCTAATCGGCCTGTTTTCCAGTGAGTGCTGTCATTACATACCAATTTCCTTTAGAAGTGCTTGCTAAGAAACATTAACTACTTACAAATAAGGAGCTGTCTGTCACAGGCTGCAGCTTCGAGCTCACTGGCTTTTCTGCTAGGGTAGTTGCTAGCTGAGAGTCCTCACTTGCCTGGCCTGTCTTGGCTCTAAGGCCTTTCCCTGATTCCTAAATTAGTCCTTAAGCAGTATAGGCAGGATTTCTGCCATGTGCCGCCTTTCCAGAGTCAGGCAGAAGCCTGCTGTGGTTGTAGATCAAGCCATCTTGTCACAGGTTGATGTCACTCTGCAGGTGCTCTGGGTCCATCCTAATTCCTAATCCTAAATCCTGAGGTTGACTGGGCAGGCAGGATGAATTAGGATCCAGACTTCGAATCCAAGGTTGAGCACAAGTACCGTCAGTATGCCATTCATTTCTGGACACAGGCTCTACAGTCTGTCAGTCATTCTGTTCAACGTGAAGAAAATGGAAGAGATAGATTTCGAAGGTTGTTGTTGGGGAGAAGAGGTCTCACTTAAGAAGTATATTTTAGACACATTTGGCATGTAAGCAGAAACTCCCTAAATGGAGGGGGCACTAGAACATTGCGATGCCCTGAAGAGACATCAACTGAGAAAACATTTGTGCTCTATCAGAGAGCTGGGGGGTTGATCATTACTACTTAGAAGTTTAATCTGATCATTACTCTATTCAGATCATGACTACTCAGGGCTTCTTGGCATTTCTTCATTATTGAACATTACTGCCACAGATTTGGAAATATGTGTCAGTTATTGCTTTTTATGTTAGGAGTGGGTGTACAGGGAATGGAATCTAGGGCTCTGTATGTGCCAAGGCAAGATCTCACATACCTTCTGTCAAGGTACAGAGAAGGGAAATGCCTGGGAAACTACCCTCCCCCATAAGAGGAGTGGAGGGCTCTACAGGTGCTGATGTGGTTATAATCCGAATGTTATGCATATTTTTTAAATAGAAAAAGATTTGAGAAGATTATGATCACAAAGCCAGCTAATCCCATAACTGAATTCAAATGTCAAATGAAATATGGGCCAAGTTAGAAATAAAGGGAGATACTGAGCAGGGATCAGGAGCACTCAATAGCAAAACAAACTCCCAAGAAGCCAGGCTTTATATTTAATACACATCCACACATGAACACATGCACACATGCATACACACAATGCGGAAAGATGTCTCAAAAGGCAATAGAGTTGCTCAGCTAATTATGCATTTATAGAAATATATAAGGAGCCATCTAGAAAGACTGGAATATCCAAAATCAATTTTTTAATATCCTTTTTAACATATGCATTCATTTTCATTTGTATCTCAAATTCTGGCAACTTGTTTTATGGTTTACAACTTTTTAATATCATGCATACTTCAAAACTTCAAAGAAATAATTTTTATGCAAAAGAATATAGGCATTTCTCCTTTTTGGTTTCTTTGAAGACTGAGTAATATGGCTGAAAAACTGCATAGAAGATGCAAACACCCACAAAAGATGGTCAAAGGAAATGTAAATGATTCCAACTTCTCCCAGCTCCTATTCCTCCCTTTTTGTAATGACTCCAGACATTCCTCAGTTATTGTCTGTGTGACTTCTTTGGCCGATGGGTATCTCAGAGGTGGCACATGGGGAGACTTGAAAAGCAGTCCTCACTGGCCTCATGCGCCTGAAAGTAAACAAACTCCAGATGTCCTGCTGAACCATGAGATGCTTATAGGAAAAACTGACAGGCTTCCCAACCACCATACTTGTGAATAAAGCCATTTTTAATCCAGTTGCCACACATGTATAGATGTATATTAGCAAAGGTCTGTTAGGAGTCAACGTGGCCCAAAAGAAGCACCTAGACAATGACCATATCAGGAGCTAGGCACAGAGTCACTGTAAGTCCATTTTCTTAAAAATTATGTTCTGTTATTAAACCACAAAGTATTTTTTCATATTACTAAACAATCAAAAAATGTAAGTTGTCAACTGGTGTGTTAGAGATGCCCCTGAATCTTCATATCCTATGTAACTATCTTCATGCTCCTGGTTGTCCACCTAGCCTTGTAACAAGCTGATCCTGTTACATCAGCCATGTAACAAGTTGGCTCCCAGCCAGATACACAACTCAATTAAAAAATGACACTTCTCATTGTTTTGAGGACTGAACATGTGAGAGTATGTGTGTGCACATATGTGAGTGTAACGTGTGGCATCAGGGCCCTGTCTAGGTTCCCTGAAATTTCTTGCAATTTTTATGTCTGTGTTTTCACTCCCAACAGCCAGCTTCTACATCTCTTTGTCAGAAGGCAGAAAAACCTTGAGCATCAGAGATACTTTGCTGGAGACCATAGAGAAAGAGAATGCCTGGGGTATATCATTTAATTCATGACAGAGGAGCAGACGATGTGTGAAGACTACATGCCTGTCTCTGAGCAGGACAACTTTGGGGGCATGATCCTGTCTCCAAAACCCCTGAAATACTGAGCAAGAATTACCCTCCAAATTTTTTTTGGACACCGTATTTTGCTTAACTTCTGATTGGTCCAATTCCCCTCTCCCTATTAAATTTCCCAGGAATCAAGTTTATTTATTAATTTATTAATTTTTTTTACAGCATTGAGGATTGGAAACTGATCCTCTTGCATCTACAGCAAGTGGTATACCCCTGAGTTTTACCCCCAGCCTACTAGAATCACTTCTTACTAAATTTCTTATGCTAAATTTCAGGGTCTCTTTTGGGGAAATCAGATACAATCTAAACATTTTCTCCTCTAGCCCAAAATTCCCTCCTAGCCCTAAGAGAAGCTTGTAGCTGACTCAGAAACTCCATTAATGTCATGACATCCTATGAGAAGATGCTTGATGTCCTTGCCTCAATTGCCTGCCCATATCCATGCTGATACATCACTGGACATCCTAAGGGCTCTTCTTCTCGTCTCTGATGTGACAGAACTGATAGGCTGTTTCCTAATTTATTTGCATCTATTCCTCCTTCCATAGAGTAGAAGCCCTTCTTTAGAAGTTTTCTTCTTCTTCTTCTTCTTCTTCTTCTTCTTCTTCTTCTTCTTCTTCTTCTTCTTCTCCTCCCATGGAGGTCTCATTGATTGACAGTCCCAGTTTGTCCCTACTTACCCCAGGCATAGTTGATTGGCCCATCAAGACACAAGTAACCCAAATAATATTGATTGGAATCCTGCTCTGGAATTTTCAGAGTTGGGACTGAAAAAGGTGAGTGGTTAGATCAGGGAGCTCTCAATGACTGTGTTCCCTTCCAGGTTGATATTCAAAGACACAGAGAGAAGAGAGAGTCACAGATCATATACTTCATGGGTCTTCACCATTGCCTAAGGTATCATTATGGCCTTTTGACCCTGAGTCAGTTTGAAGTATGTCTTTATTACTTGCCACCAATAGATCTCTGTGCTTCTGGGTTCCTGATTTTTCCACTCATGGTCCTCCTGTGAACTCTAGTTAATTCCAGAGACTGGAACTAGAGTGGCTAATTATCGTGTGTGACATTTGCTCTCATGAGTTTCTGATGTCTGCTCCTCATTTACTTATGTAGTGTGGTGCTCAGAAAACAAAACGATGGGGTCCACTGAGCAGTGGGGAAATGCCCCCAGCTCCCTAAGCAAAGCTCTTACTTTTTTGGACTTTAGTCTCTCTTCTTCCCTTGTCCTCATATTTGGAAACAAAAAAAAAAAAAAAAAACCTCTCTGAGGCTAACAGCAAGCAAGGACAGCTAGGCCATTCTCATACCTAAGTAAAGTCACAATGACTGATTATTTACAAAGTGAGAAGTTCTAACTTTCCCTTGGGTCACTCATTTGAGTATCTGTGTTCTTAATCAATTTATCACAGACAATGCTCTTGCTATGTAGCATGGTGGCTCACCAACTTAACTTGTTTCAGAAACAGCTGTGATGCTTCCGTACCCAACACATACATAGGTCCCTCGTCAGCTCTTTAGAGGCCAGGACTTAGCTCAGTGGGTGGAATGCTTCTCCAGTACGCAGAAAGTCCTGGATTCTATCCCCTACACTGCACAAAACTAGGCATGCTAGCACATGCCTGCAATGTGAGTACTTGAGATATGGAACTAGGAGGATGAGAAGTTCAAGGTCACCCTCTCCTACATAGCCAACTCAAGGGGTAGCCCAGTCTACATGAAACCCTGCTGAGGGAGAGAGAGAGGGAGAAAGAAAGAGATTTTTAAATAATCCAATCAAAAGATTGCCGAAGTACTTGAACTGATATTTTTCTAGAAAAGATACGAAAATAAGCACAGAGGAACATGCTCAACATCACTAACCCTTACAAGTATGTGGAAAAATGAAAACCCTTGCGTACTGTTGGTAAGATGTAAAGTGGCACACTACTATGTAAAGCAGTACAAGTGATTCCTTGAAAAAAAAAACATTAAAAATAAAATTACCATTTGATCTATCAGTTTTACTCCAGTGTATATACTGGCAACAACTGAGACTGGGGCCTGGATATATCTGTGTATATGTGTTTATTACACATTATTCTCAACAACTTAGAAATGACAGCAACCCAAATGCCAATCAACAGATGAACAGGTGAAGAAAATATGGTACATACATATAAATTGTCCTTTAAAAGACACACTGACACATGCTACAGCATGAGATCGGTCTTAGACTCTATGCTTAAATAGATAAATACCATTCGATTACTCTCATACAAAGCATCTAGAACAGTCAGGTTCATAGAGACAGGAAGAAGTAGTGGTTTCCAGGAGCAAGAGGAAGGAAGAATGAGAAGTTACTTAGTGGGTATAGAGTTGCAGTTTGCAAGAGGAAAGAGCTATAGAGACAGATGGTATAGGTGGGTGCATGGCATTAGTAAGATACTTCATGGCATTGAGCTGCATACTTCAAAATAGACAAGGGGGCAGATTTTGCTATGTCTGTTTTATCACAATAAAATAGAAAATGAAAATAGAGACAAAAAATTCACTGTGTAGCCTGGAAGAGCCTCCAAGACTTGGCTTCGATGGTGTCATGGAAAGAGTTTGTGCTATGAACTCTCTCCTTGCCATCTGTATCGCTAGCTATTCACTCAAGGGAGTCCTTATTCATCCCATTTCCAAACACGTACTGTACTGCCTTCTCCAACACCTTCCACCTATCTCAACTTCCATACAGATATTATCTTGATTAATTTTTTTTCAGTTACAGAAATTGGCTTTTAGGGTTCATGACCAATGATGGCCGAAGGATACAGAGAATCCTCAATACTGAGCCAGGGGCCTCAGCAACAGTCACAAGGTGGTCCGAGCACCCACCTGTGGAAGTATCTACTGTGAGCACCTGTCTGTCACGTGCTCCTAAATACTCCGATCTACCTTTTCAACCCCCCATTGAGCCAGCACTTCCCCCATGAGTACAGCCATTAATTTCGTCAAATGTGTCCTCTCACTCCTCAGCCAGTGTTGCATTCGTTTTGTCTTGCCAACAGTCCTGGACACATCTTGCCCAGAGATGTGTGTGCCAATGCCTATACAACCCAGCTTATCTCTGCAGCCTTGGGCAACTTCCACCACCTCTCTCAGCCTCAAATTCCACATCTTTAAAATGGGAAAGGAATAATGTTACCTCAGAAACTTGTTCTCCGAACTGATTGAAAATCCATGAACTGCTTCATAAGGTTCCTAACAAACAGCTGCTTGATAATTGTTGTTGATGGTGAATTCTCCTGCCCTTAACTATCTCTGGTTTTAATCTCAGTATCTGATGATACCTTAGGACACATCGTAATTCAGAAAAGCAGAAATTAACAATAAAGTAACAGTGACCCACTTTTATTGCTGTGGCCTTTCCCTTGGTGACATCTAAGAGACCATGGATGTTCTCCCTCGGAGAGGCAGACCCCTATCCATGGCCCAACCTAATTTACTAAGTGATTAAGTTTCCTTCTCAATTAAATCACTAATTCAAGTCTCCTTGTCCTATTTCATGGAGTCTTTGACACATTAACTTGAGTTTAGAAATTTTCTACTAACAATTCTTTTGTGCCTAAAACTGGAGGGGTTGGAGTCCAAAGTCATTTCTAGGTATCATACCTCAGTAGCCATCTACCTTGTTTTATGAGACAGGATCTGTCTGAATCTCACTGATTAAGCCAAACTGGCTGTCCACTGAGCTCCAGTAATCTATCTGTTTCTGCCTCTTGTACTCTGGGGTTACAAGTAAGCATGTATCATCAAACCCAGCTTTTTATGTGTGCACTACTGAGCTATCAACCCAGATCCCCGCTAACAGCTCTTTTAGTCAGTTGATTTTAATATCTCACACATATAACCTCAGCTCTTGGGAGGCTGAGGCAAGAGGACTTCTAGGGCAGCTTGGGTTCCAAAGTGAGACTAGACTCTGTCTTATAAAAACAAAACAAAACAAATCTTTCTGGGACAGATTCACACATATCCTGGTCTGTCCTCAAACTCACTATGTAGGAATGACCTTGAGCTTCTGATCCTCCTGTCTCTAATCTCAAATACCAGTGTTTTGGGTGTATACCACTAGATCAGGCTTTTCACAGTGGTGGAATGGAATCCAGAGTTTTGTGCAAAGCACTCTATCACCTGAGTGATCTATACACCCTCTGCCTTCCCACCCCTCGCTTTGCATAGCAATAACTCTTTCCGTCAATATTTTGATGTTGATTACTGATTCTTTCAGTGGCTCAGGAGGATCTCATGACTCCTCCATGACATTTCAGACACAGAAGAACTAAGCTAACACACATCCAGTGGTAAGATATCAAAGTGCTATCCTGGGCTGGAGAGATGGCTCAGCAGTTAAGAGAGCACATGCTGTTCTTGCTGAGAGCCCAAGTGCAGTCAGTCCTGGGCACACAAGTCCACCAGCTTACAACCTCCTGTAACTCCAGGAACCCAGTGCTCTCTCTGGCATCTGTGGCATCCCACATGTGCATAAACTCACTCATGAATAATCAGGATAATAATGATATTATTATTATATTTAATTTTAATCATTCATTTAATTATTTACTTATTAAATATTAATATTGTTATTTTGATGATGATGATTATTTTTTCATCAAGGTGATGTGATATTATTTACCTCTTAATTTGACTTTTTTTTTTCTTCTGGGTAAAGATAGCTTTTCTCAGAGTCCAGGGTCTCTGTTGTCCTTTGGATGGTTTTCCCCTTTATCATATAAAAACCCAAACCCCCCCAAAATTAACTGTACATATTTATGCCAACATGGAGAGCAGGGAACAAGAAGGCTGCATTCATTTTTGCCATAGTCTCTCACTTTTTAGGATCATTATCCCTACCTGACCCACCTAGAAGTTCTAGGCAGAAATTATTTTGTTATATTTGGGGACTTTATAGCAAAGAGGTAACTACTGTGAGACATATTTACTATGCCAGATTGACACTCAGCACTCAACAAAATCTGTTCCAGCAGAGCAGATCCCAGTTATGACGGAGTACAACATCTGCCCTCACTTATACCCAGGTTGCTACTCCACAAAGCCAAAGTCCAGTCCAGTCAAAGTGGATCCCTCATTCTCCTGATAAAATGTTGCTTGGTATTGCTGGACAATGGTGGCATACATCTCTAATCCCAGCACTCAGGAGGCAGTGGCACAGGATCTTTGGCCAGTCCACTATGGCTGTTAACTCAAGGGCAGAGGAAAATCTCTCTAGAATGTAGACCCTTTACCCAGAGGAGAGAGAACTTGTCTGCATGAAAACCCGCATTCCAGAAGAGGGCATCCAATCACATTATAGATGGTTGTGAGCCACGATGTAGTTGCTGGGAATTGAACTCAGGACCTTTGGAAGAGCAGCCAGTGCTCTTAACCTCTGAGCCATCTCTCCAGCCCCGAGGAGAGCGAACTTGAAATGGAGCAGTGGATATTGAGTGACCACATAATTTAAATTACAAGATCTAAAAACCCTCACTCAATTATTTGTTCTTTTCAAGACCTGATTATCTTTTTCATTTGAAGAGACAGATTTTTTTTTTCTGTAAGAGCCAGCTGCCCAGGGTTACATTATGAGCACTAGGAATGGTATTTAATTATATTAAGTTAGATTTAAATTTCATGTTTGAAACTATATATATATAGTTTGGGTAGGATTTTGGTAAAATTTGGGTTTAAGAAAAATCTGCAAAGTTGAACATTACAGTCTGGAGTCCTATAAGGAATCTGTCTCCCCTCACCCACCCTGACTCCTTCTAATTTAATTTTAATCAGTGGGAGGTTGGGGGATGTGAAAATTAACCCATTGTGCTCTCCTGAATTCTATATGCAAATTAAAAGTGTTTTCTGAGGTCTGCTTTGCTTTCTACCATGCCCACTCTTCGCTGCTCAGTAACAAAACTTCCTCTGCCTTTAAATCCAGATTCTAACTTGGGAGGGGAGTTAATCCATGGTATTAGCCAGGCTCTATACTCTCCTTCACCCTGTGACCCAAATGTTGGATTAATGAGGACATGTGGCCTGACCCTGCTGATAAAGCCCTTGGGGTCAGCCTTGGAGGCCAAACTGGCACCTCTCCCTGGTGGTCCCCCATTGTTCAGCCTCAGGACCTTGAAGGCAATTGTGGACCCACCCTTGTGCTGCAGCCTGTGGGTCATGGTGGGCCGAAAGAAAAGAAGTCAGAGAGAGAAGAGCTGGCTGTGTCTGCAGCGTCATGAAGCCAAACAGCATGAGCTTTGATGCAAAGAAGAAAAAGGAGAATATAAGAGGAAAGAAGTCATCCCACACCCGGTCAAGGGAAGAGCTGTGAGCACAGAGCCCCTTGCCACACACCGTCACCCCTCTAAGGTTATAATCCATCCATGCCACAGGAACCTTCTTCCCCGACTTCTCCAACCTGTAGCAGCAGACTTTGAATGAGTATGATGAAAGTAGAAGATGCATCTGACTTTTTCCAAATCCCAGAGCATTAGAACATCAGCAAGATAATGCTACTTCCCACCATGATGGAGGAGAAGTACCACATAAGCACTCCCACTATGGACCACTAGGAAACTGGACAAGACTGTTTCTACACATTAGAATGAAGCCCCAGACTATGGCTCTTAGGGGAAGGAAATACACAGAGAGACCCTGTGTCCTGCCTGTCTACCTGAAAAAAAAAAAACCTAAGAAGATTGCAGTATGGAGAGGTGAGGATCAAACGCATCATGGTCTCACTGAAGTGAGGAGCCAAAGATTGAAGTTTTGTCCTGGTTGGCTGCAATATTAGGATCAGGATACTAAAGATAACCAAGTTATCAGAGTATGAAGTCCATCTTAAAGTTCTGCCTAAATACAACTTTGTAGGCATCAGGAAGAGACCGTGAGCCACTAGGCCTGGCTTGAGCATCTGAAATCTCAAAGCACAACCCTAGAGACAAACTTCCTATGAAAAGGCCACACCTACTCCAACAAGGCCACACCTAATAGTCCCACTCCCTATGAGTCTATGGGAGTCATTTTTGTTCAAACCACCACAGGGACTGAGGACTATACACACATAAGAGATTTGTTCTACGGAATCAACTCACAAGATTATGGAGACTGGCAGTCCCAATATCGGAAGAGTGAACCATCAATCTGGAGATCTGTGAGAGCAATGGTTTAGTTGCAAGCCAGAACTATAGATCTGAACTTTGAGAGAGCTGATACTGCAGCCCCAGGCCCAAGCATGGCAAGCTCAAGATCCTTGCGAAGGGCTGATGCTTTGTTATGGGACAAGAATTCACTTGCTCAGGAAAGGACAACATTTTGTCCTATGGAATGGAAGGGGCCTGTCTCCATTCGGTAGGTTAATGTGCTATATCTGATTTAAATGCTTACCACATGCAAGATACCCACGGTACCCTTACAGAAACACTATGGTGGTTTGAATAAGATTGACCCCCCATTGGCTTATATATTTAACTGCTTAGGGAGTAACCATTAGGAGGTGTGACCTTGTTGTAGTAGGTGTGGCCTTGTTGGAAGAAATGTGTCACTGGGGGTGGGCTTTAGGGTCTCAGAAACTCAAGCCAGGCCCAGTGTCATTGTCTCTTCCAGTTGACTGCCAAGTCAGACGTAGAACTCTAGGCTATCTCTTCAACATCGTGTCTACCTGTCACTACTTTGCTTCTTGCCAAGACGATAATGGAATAAATCTATAAATCTGTAAACCAGTCTCAAATAAATGCTTTCCTTTATAGGGATTGTTGTGGTCATGGCACCTATTCACAGTAACAGGATACTAACTAAGACACACTCATCATAGGAATTGGCCAAATATGTGGGTACACTTTGGTCATCCAGGGTGGCCACCACACTGATTTTATAGGTAGCAACAGTTGTAAACATACCTTCTCTATCTAGGGAGTCCTCAGTCCAGAGGGTACTCAGCCATCATCTGTGAATCTCTAGAACAGTGACAAATAAAAACAAAATGACTGTCTCTATAGTGCAGCATCCTCACTCTCCTGCTGCTGGTGAGAGTGTATTATCATTATGAATGAAAATAAGATGTAGAAGTGTGGTAGGCAGAGAGAGAAAGAGAGAGAGAGAGAGAGAGTCCTGCACAATACCAGCCCTGGCTTCCAGCAGTGGCACATATAAGGTTTAGTTCAAGGTTGGTTTCTCCAATAATGTGTTTTGACGGGTTTGAAATTGGCCTGATACAGGCCAATAACAAGAGGAAAGTCGAGTGTACATAGCAGAAAATCTATGCTCTCTAGACACCTGCTTCCAGCAGGAGAATCCCAGATATTGACCTTCAATTCAGCTCCCGCCTGACTAACACTGAGATAAGGAGAGCTAATCTGTCCACCCTCCAAGGTCCTTCCAGGCACACTACTTCAGGGGATTGCTTCAGCCATGGCTTTGCATGTCCCTAAATGGGCCTTTATTGACTTAAGCCAGAGTAACAGACCCAGGACAGAGTGTTGCTTCTTTGAAACCCCACTCCCTCCCCCACCTACCTCCTCAAGGATTCCTGAAATCCCTCTACCAGAGGTTTGAGAATGCAAATGACCTTGGAACCACTATTGAGTTTTAGTTCATAGTTTAGAACTTTAGCAATAGCTGTGGTTCAGGCAGGATTCAGGAATGCCTGCTCTCCTGGCCTCTATATTATCTTAATTCATAACACTCAAAAGCATACTTTGTTTAACTAAGGTGTAATGGTTATCTCTGATTTATCAACTTGACCAGGTTAACAGTCACGTAGGAGGCAATCTTCTGGGCATGCCTAGGAGGAACTATCTACATTAGGTTGACTGAGGTATGAAGGCCTACCCTAAGAACCGGTAGCTCTGGTCCCTGGTTTGGATCCTGGATTAGAAAGTACAAGCATAGTTGCTGGTCTGGATTAAAGCAAAATCAACATAGTGTCATTGTAGCTTGTCACCACCTGCCTTGGGAAGCACCAAGGGTGTTGGGTGCAGCATAAAAGAAAGAAAGACAGTAGCTTAGAAAGATTTTACATTAAAATGCTTTTTTTGAGGGGTCAAAGTTCACCCTGGACATTGTCTACGATATTAATTTTCACTTGCTTCTACTAAGTACAGTTCTGAGTTTCTGAGGAATGGTAAGAAAGGTTCTGAGTAAAACTAGAGAATATGTTCCAAGCAGGCAGGGAACTTCTATATACTTGTTTTCTTTATCTCAAGAAAGAAAGGATTTAAGCTGAGCATTGTGGCCAGTACCTTTAATCTCAGCACTTGGGAGGCAGAGACAAGTGGATCTCTGAGTTCGAGACCAGCCTAGTCTATAGAACAAGTTCCAGGACAGCTAGGGCTACATAAAGAAACCCTGTCTCAAAAAAAAATAAGGGGGGGGGGGGTTTAAAAGTGAATCGTAAGCATGAGAAACAATTAAATCAACAAAATTTAAGCTTTGAAAATCCAGATGTGAGCCATTATGATTTATTTGATCCAGCTCTAACTGTATTACAGAGGTGTGTGTGTGTGTGTGTGTGTGTGTGCGCATCAGAGAGAGAGATAGATTCTCATGTTATACATAATCTAGGAAGGTAGAAAGATTTACAAAGACTTAAAAACTAAGTCTGAGCTACAAATCAAAAGCATATTGAGAACCAAATTCATATTGGAGCCAGATCTGAATTTTTTTTCCATTATAATAAGACAAAAACTTTTGAAAACAAAATCTTGGGCAGAACTCTCTGAAAAGAATATAGATGCAACCAAACAATTTTTACATTTAAAATTCTAAATTGGGTTCTGTAGCACAAGGATATATTCTAGATGTTATTTGAACATCTGTTAACCCACATACTTAGGAGAAGGGTGATCTTCCAAAAGTTTCAGGGTTTTAAAAAATTTCTTCCTGAAACATTTTTCCTTGATAAGGGAGATTTCTGCCTTCTGTGACCGTGATTTAAAATATGACTTTTCTGAACTTTGTAGCCTGATTTTGAAGGAAAGCATTTTAAGAGCAAGGGATAAAATTCAATTAACTGAGATGACAGGAAATAATCTACTAAGGGAATAGATCAGGCCATGGGAAGCTTTCATACCTTTCAGAAAGGAAATAACCCATTTTGTGCCTTGTTATCTATTGACGCAGGAGTTTATTTCTCTTGAAGCTGTTACAGATCTACCTAATGAAGCCTAAACACCACGGCCAAGCAATTAGAGTTTTTATTGTATCACAGATTTCCTTCATTTCCGGAGCTGCTGATAGTCATTAGCCAACACTCTCTCATCTAAGAATGCACAAGCATCCTCTCTTGCTGGCTGAAAAATACAGGAGGTCCATAGGCAGAGGCTGAGGGTAGACAACTTCAGACAACTACTGACCTGGTATAGTGCATACGTGTGTGTGTGTGTGTGTGTGTCTGTGTGTGTGTGTGTGTCTGTCTGTCTGTCTGTCTGTGTGTGTTTGTATGTCAAAAAGTCCATGTAGAGGTAAAAAATTTATGGGAGCCTGTTCTTTCCTTCCATCATGTGGGCTCCAGCAGTTGGACGTGGGTCTTCAGGCTTGGCAGCAAGCGCCTTAACTCTTCTGAGCCATCTCACCAGCCATTATTTCTGTGTATCTTATTAGTCAAGTTATTTGTACTGACTCATGCTCATTTACTTTTCCAATGACACTTTCACAGTTGTTAGAAGGCATCAGAATTTACTAATGCATACATGCGTGTACACACAAACACACACAGAGAGAGAGACAGTGTGTGTGTGCATGGGTTGCATTATCTGAAGGTGGCCACTGCACTGCTATCTTCTAAACTCTGGCGTTCTTCTGTCAACAAGTGAAGTCTAATTCACTTGCCTTCGAATTTGAACTGTCTTATAATTCGTTCATAATCAGTATAGTTCAGTGGAAGTGACTTCCAAGGCAAGGTCATAAAAAACAATGCAGCTTTTCCCTTGGGGACTGCAACGCTTGCTGTTACAGACCTTTAGCCGCCATGATAGAAGCCTGATGGCTCAGAGGAGACCATGTCATAAGAAGGCACAAGCAATCCCGTGCAGATGAGTACATGGAAGAGAAAGGGATTCCTCATCATATGTGGATGTGCCAGTCAGTCATTTATGTGTAAGCTCCATGAAAAATGCCTTCCTGGATGCTCAACCCACAGAAACCATGAATGGTAGTAAAATGATAGCTAGAGATTGAGCCAAATAGTTTGGGCATTATGTTGCATAGCAGTATACAACCAGAATACTACATCCTAAAAACTTATGCACACATTCTCTCTGTATATACCTTCTCTCCCTTAATGGAAATGTTATGAATATTCTGAGTTCATTTCATGAGTATTTTTCCCTCTCCTTGGTATTCATCATTAACTAGCTGTCAACTTCTTACAAAAGTCTTGGTTACTCTCTTCCTGAGGCTTGTCAATTTCAGTATACCTTGCCAGTGAAGAGCAGACCAGAAGTACCAGGCAGGTCCTTTATTAATGAAAAATGGAACTTTCTAAATAAATATCCTAATTTCTGTCCATTAGTATATTAGTTGCTTCTCTCATCCCTGTACCAAAATACCTACAGTGGCAACAATAGAGAGATTTATTTCAGCTTGTGTTTTCAGCCCATTGTGATGGAGAAGATATGATGGGAGTTCATGGCTGTGGGAGTGTGCAGCAGAGATACTTCACATATTGGCTGATCAAGAAGCAGAAAGCTCAAGCAAACATCGGAAGCAACTATAACCTTTAAGACCTGCCCCAAGTGACCCACTTCTAGTGTCTAGACCACAGTCCCAAAGATTCTGGAGCTCTATGGACAATATAGAATATGATAAAGAAAAAGCACACCAATGTCACAGCTCTCAGAATGTGGTCAAAAAGGTAAACTGTACATAGGGCAAGGTGAAATGGTGTCCAGCGAGTCCAGTGGGAGGCTTGTAAAGAAGAGATCTGCACTCTGAGTGCTAACATCAGGGCTGCTCTGTCATCTGCCTTTCTCCTCCAAGGGCTCTCTGCAGTTAATGGAAACAGACTCAGTAAAGCTATAGGAGATGAAGTTACTTGCCTGGTACATTATCGAAACCTGTATATTCATGGTAATTGCCTGTCACGAAGCTGCACTTCATATGTCAGACAGTGCTCAGGGGCTTTTTATGTGTATATTGGTGGCAGTTTATATGAAGAGTATTGTTCGTAAAGAAACATCAGTCCAGGCATGGTGCCACATACCTTTAATCTCAGCAGTTGGAAGGCAGAGGCAGGAGGATCTCTGAGTTCAAGGCCAGCCTGGTCTACAGAGTGAGTTCCAGTACACCCAGGGCTACACAGAGAAACCTTGCCTCGAAAAACCAAAAAAAAAAAAAAAAAGAAAGGGAGGAAGGGAGGAAAACCAGAATGTGAAGCCTCCATAATTCAACATTCATCACAAGGAAAAAGGTAAGTATTTCTGACTACTGGCCAGATGGTGACAGTACAATTCCCTCAGTCAGCTTTAAAATGACACTGTTCTCTCATAGTTTTTTTTTTTTTTTTTGGTTTTTCGAGACAGGGTTTCTCTGTGTAACAGCTCTGGCTGTCCTGGTCTCTCTTTTGTAGACCAGGCTGGCCTCGAACTCACAGAGATCTGCCTGCCTCTGCCTCCCAAGTGCTGGAATTAAAGGCGTAGAAATAACTTAAACTAAAAAAAAAAAAAAAAAAAGAAGGGAAGAGGATGGGGGGTTGAGGGGAGGAGGGGGGAAGGGTGAGACTGGAGGGGGGAGTAGGGAGGGGATTGTGATTGAGATGTAACTTGAAGAAATAAAAAATAAATTATTAAAAAAAATTGACACTGTTCTAGCTTAAACTTGATCTCATGAACTTACATTATTTCAGATTTGGAGTACAATATAAAAGAACTAATCAAATTCACCTAAAATTATTTTATATCACTTTCACGACTTGTGTTTTCACTGCCCTAGCTGATAGCTGTTGTATTAGTTACTTTTCTCATTGCAATGACAGAAGCAACTTGGAAGGAAGGAAGGAAGGAAGAGTTTAGTCTGGCTGACAGTTTAAGGAGGGACAGTATGTCATGGTAAGGAAGACATGATGGTGGAACGCAAGGCAGCTGGTCACATTGTGTCCACAGAAAGCAAAGAGAGACGTATGCAGGCACTCTGTCCATTTCTCCTTTATATTTAGTCTGAGTCCCTAGCCTATGGGGAAGTGCCATTCAAAGTGGGTCTTCCTTCCTCAGTCAGACCTTTCTGAAAACACCCTCATAGACACACACCCAGAGGTATGTTCCCACAGTGACTCTAAACCCAGGCTAGTTGGTAATTGTGATTAACCATCACAATAGCTGATTTTTTTAACATTATGTTAAAAATAATATAATTATATAATAAAAACATCCATGTTTTTAAAGGCTTTCCATGTATTGATCATAGATGTTAAATTATGAAGGTTATTGCTTAGCAGTTATGGCATGCCTGAGCCCTAGTTTCAATCCTCAGTACTAGAAAAAAATAGACATATATTTTCACACTCAAGCTAATAAAAATAGTTATTATTATAACTGAAGAAAATCAAGGTCACAGATAGAGTACACTTGCAGTTACACAGTGAAACTGAGTCTTCATACAGAGTAGTCTGGCTCTAGACCTTACTGTGCCCTAGCCTATATATACTTCCTCACCTAAACCAATGACTTTATGGTGGACATGTTGATTTCTTGTGTTATCAGCTAGACTAAGTTTCAGGAGAGTGAGCATGAATTCCAAAGCAGTTCTGTGCAGCTCTAAAGCCCACATTGCTTGTCCTAGGCTAGGCTGCATCCTGCTTGCCTCCAGTCTCCTAGTTGTGTGATACACTTTTCCAGTGCTCTCTGAGGCTGCCCTTGTCAAGCCAAATATGTTTAATATAAATTAATATTTATTTTCCTTCTTCTTTTTTCTTTTTTTTAATTTTTAAAGATATATTTTTTATTTTATGTGTATGAGTGTCTTGCCTGCATGTATGTATGTGTACCACATAGGTGCCTGGTGCCCAAAGAAGTCAGAAGAGGGCAACAGATTCCCTGGGACTAGAGTTAAAAATGGTTGTAAGGAACCATGTAAGTGCTGGGGATCAAACCTGGGTCTTCTGCAAGAGCAACAAGTACTCTTAACCATTGATCCAACTCTCCAAACCTTCTTCTCCTTTCTTTTTAAATACTGGAGGTGGAGCTTGGGTCCTCACTTGTGATAGGCAAGCACTCTGCCATCTTAAGCTGCTTTTTTAAAAGTTCATTTTAACCATAAAACTTAGGGAGTGATCACCTCACTGGCATTCCTGAAGCCCTCCCATAAGCCAGGCACTGTTCCAGATATATTTATATCTCAACTCCCTGAAGCTTCATAGCAACCAGTGAGGTTGGCAATATATATATTCACCAAAAGGCAAAAAGAAGTGGGGTCAGGAAGGTTGTCAATCACTTCTCTCAGTGGCTTTCCTGTCAGGTAGATGAACCAAGAATAGACTCCTCTTTGCCCTTCTTCAAATTCACTCTGGTGTGTGAGCCAGTTCTGATGGGCAGCACAGGAGAGAAACTGAAGGATAGCTTGCCTCTCAAGCTGCTCACAGGAAGGCAACGGTGAGCCCAGTGATTCCAAGAGGCAGAAAAGCAGAGAAGAGACTTCCGGCACTGTTCCCCGGGGTTCCAGAAGAATTCAAGGAACTGAGCCAGAGATTCCCTGTGAACTTCCTGAAGGGACCCCAGAGCAACTGCATTGACAGCTAATAGAAAATGACAGAGCCTAAGGGATGAAAAAGACACTAAGGCATGGATGGTATCTTGGCTCGAAGGAATGCAGGTGCAGCAAAGTGCAGGGACTGGGAAGTGAGACAAATTGCCACAGTCTTTGTGACTACCAGCCTTAACTGGCCATGGATGCTCCACCCTGCAATGGAAGGGACCTCACAGGACAGAGACCAAGAGATAGGTAGTAATTTGAGGTTACATCTGCATACAAGAGAGTCCGTCCCTAGGTACCTCAGATGTCTTTGGGAATTAGTTTTTATGGATGTCTGAAAGGCCATGGCTCATTAAGGATTGTTAGTTACCGTGAAATACTAAATGGTGCATTATGTGTTAAGTCCAGTTTTGCTGTCACTTACTTGAAACTTATTCTAACATATCGTCATCTAAGTATTTGATAATAGGATGGACAAGACTGAGAAAACAGCAAAGGTGGAAGTTGAAATTTGATAATCCATGTATACTATAAAAAAGATGCATTAAGGCTCTTAGGAAGGTCACTAAAGTTCTGTGCATGAGCTGTGGTGTACAGCCCAGATCCTTCAAATGACGCTGTGTGCTGTCTCTCAGCTGCTGGGAGTAGTGATGCTCCCAGATGCCACCTTCTCTAGAGAATTGCCCTCAGTCATCAGAAACATTACCCTACCCAGGAGGCTGTGAGCCCATGTATGGCCACTAGTATCTGTGAGCCTATCCACGAGCACTTTCTATAAGACTCACAAATACCTCAAGGGAAACAAATTCCATGATGCAATTCACACTGGCTGGAGCTACACTCTACACAAGGACAGTTACTTTGTGTAGCACTCACTGTACTGTTGAAGGCTCCTTTAAAAGGGGGAAGTACTTAATAAAGCCATTTGCTAAGGTATCACTATCAGGACTCAATTATCTCCCAACCACCCCATTTCCTGATACTATCACATTGACAATTAAGTTTCAACCAGAGACTTTGGGTGAACATTCAGACCGTAGGTACAAGAGAGGTATTCTCTTCACCGTATCCAGGTCCTTTGGTTAAGTATTGTCCCATGGAGTATGTAACCATCTACTTCCAGTGAATACAGCACTGGCTGGCCACAGGTGCTCCAACCTGCAATGGCAGGGTTGCTCTAGGACAAAGAGCAGGAGGTAAGTAGCAATTTGAGATTACACCTACACATCTGGCAGCTATGGCAACAAATGGAGTAAAAGGAGCCAAAGTGTTATGGGAATAGCATAGGAGTTATACAATCTACTTGGAGAAGTATCAGGAAAAATAATTGTCAGCATGTTGATGGAAGCCATCCCTGGAAAGAAAAATCCTTTATTCTTTTTATTATACTTTATTGGTTTGCTTTTATTTCTTTCAATACATAAGTTTCTTAAATATATTAAATTAATAATAAGTCATCTTGTTTGAGTCCATTTTACAGATGACCACATAGGGATCAGAGCAGCCCTCATGGACTCACTTGGAAACTATGTACAGTGTAAGTGGAGCACTGTAACCCACCAGCGCTGGGATATAAGCAATGTTGTCTACAGATGAGCAGCAGATGCAGTAAAGCTCCTGAGAGTGTCGGGGCAGGTTGATATATATCAGTATTTCATTTCGTTAATTAGCAAATAATGCTGCACCCTGAAGGCATATCACTTATGGTTTAGCTCTTTATCAGCTGACGGACACTTAGGTTGTTTTCATTTGGGGCTGTCATAATGTCTAAACTTCAATCTCTTGAGTATGGCTCCCTAATTGTCCCTGGGCCATTTATCAACAGACCATTCTTCTCCACTAAGTGATTGGGGCAGCCTTGTAGACAACCAGTTGACAATAAATACGTGACTCTCATTTCTACTCCGTTGGTCTAGGTGTCTGTCCTGTCTCATACCATACTGTTTTGATGACTATTGCTTTGTGCTACATTTTCAAATCAAAATATGAGCCATCACATGTCTTTTTGTAGACACTTCCTTTTATTTCTCTTGAATCTGTGGATAAAACTGGAATTGCTGAGTTTCATATGATTAATTCTAGTAGAGAGATTACATAATAGTTTGTATGTGTTGTTTTAATAACTTATGAACATAGGATCATAAAAATCAGTGCAATCAAAATCACACATGCCTGCACCATAGGGCAGCTATTTTTTTTTTTTTTTAATGTCATACAGTCACCAAGTTCTTTGGAGGTAATTGCTGAAGACTGGGTATAGTTTTTACCATGTGTTGAAATTTGACGTTCATTTTGAGGTATTAAGAGAGTGGAAAATTAATTCAGCCACAGTGCTTAGGGATGGAGCTTTGAGAAGTGATTAAGATTAAATAACATTGTCTGGGTGTACCAGAAGAGGCACATATCTGTTCCCTGTCTCTTACCACATCATGCTCAGTGCTGCTTCAGAACTCTCTCAGCAAGAAAGTTATCACCAGAAGCCCCTAGACTTCACAATTTCCAAACTGTGAGCCTCTATTCTTTATGAAGTAGCCTGCCTCAGGCATTTAATTATAGTAGTAAGAAACTAGCTAGTACAATGTGATCTCTGGAATGCAAAGTCCTGAGAAAAGGATTCAAGTTTAGAAGTGCACCTTAGGACTTAGAAGTGCACCTTAAGAGGTCAACAATTTCCATTAGAAAGTATAGGGATAATCTCTTGTGTACTGTGTGGAAACATCCCATGTCAATAAAAGCCTATGGCATATAGGAAAAGCTAGAATAGAAGGTGGACATCCTGCAGAGAAAAGGACTCTAGGAAAGACTCGGGGGATTCATCCTGGACTCTGAGGAAGTTGGATGCATCAAACTGAGGAGAGGTAACCAGTCATGTGACAGACATAGAATAGAATAAATGGGCTATTTAGTTATATGAGCTAGTCAGGAAACAAGCCTGCTTATGGTCTAGGCGTTTATTAATAAATATATGTTTATAAATAAATAAGCCTCTGAATCATTATTCGGGAACTGGGGCACAGGTGGAAAAATACAAGGTTACAAGAAGGTGGTAGTGTAATTAGGGATCTTCCATTTGCCGAGGCTGTTAGACTTAAATAATCTTTGGGAAAATCAGAACCTTGTCTCTATGATGAGATGATTAGCTGTGATTAGTTTTGGATGGACCAATCTACAAAGAGCTCATCTTCTGCTGACCCAGCCCCATGCTCCGAGTTTGGTGGTTAAAGCCAGAGCCAGGCAGGACTGGAGATCAGCTCCCACTGGTCCTCTCCCAAGTGGATAACTTCAATGCACCTGGGAGTTCTGTCAGAAATTGTCCTATTGGAATTACCCTGACTGTCAACCAAGGATAAGAACTGATTTTAAATGAGGAAAGAAGTTGTAGGCAACCCCAAACATTGAGGTGGATGCCACAGAAGATCAGCTTGATTTTTTTAAAATCCTTTTTGTTTTAGAGATAGGGTCGTTTGTATTATCCCAGACTAGCCTTGAATTCACTAAATAGCCAAGGTTGACCTTGAGCCTCTGATCTTCCTTCCCATCTCCACCTTTTGAGTGTCAGGATTACACTGCACTTGGTTCATATGATACTGGAGCCCAGGTCTCCATGCATGCTAGGCAAGTAGTCGGCCAACAGACCTACATCCTATCCAGCTCCTCTCTGGCCTACTTTTGGCAGCTCCTACTGTGTGTGTGTTTCCTCAAGGCTGCCTGAATTAGAGTGTGTTTCCTCAAGGCTGCCTGAATTAGAGTGTGTTTCCTCAAGGCTGCCTGAATTAGAGTGTGTTTCCTCAAGGTAGAGCCTGAGATGAGGGTTTGAGCTTAGATGACCTGCTTGGGAGATCATCTAAGGAAGACCGTAAGTGATGAAAACCAGTCAAGAGAGAACCAGCATGCATCAGTGAACGGGTTATTGCCATGGGACCCTGTGACTCCATCCCTGGTGGTGCCCTGAGAGCTTATAAGGAATTCTTTCTGAGAATCAAGGATCTTAGGATTGATGGTCATTTCTAGGGTTTTACTTCCGTGCCATGTCTGCTGTGCCCCATTTGAGCACTGATAACCTCAAACAGAGAGAGGTAAGTTCCCTAGGCAAGGGAGAGTTAAGGGAGCATGGCCAGCGTCCTGCGAGCACCTGCCACATTCCTTAAATTCAGAATAAGAGTTTCCCCACTCATGACAGTTCCACTGAGTAAACCATTCACTTTACAGCAGAGGAGCCAGTGGGACCCTGACTGTGATTTCTATTCCCCTCCTCTGTCCCCTGGATGGAGAGAGTGGGAAAACACTGATGCAAAAAATGCAAAAGACCTCAGCCTGGAGCTGATAGGCTGGGCTTGAATGAATTGCTTGTTCTCAAACAGAAGGAATTTTATTTGAATAGTTAATCCTCACGTGTTGCAACAGCCCAAAGATCACCCCCAGATGATTATTATTTGCCCAGGGTGCTGCAGGCTGGGGAAATCTTCATGTACCTCTTTTCCTTTTAAACGCCAGATCCTGTAGCCCGGCCAAGATATTTGAAAACAAACTGTAAGCTCCGTCTGCCAGCTGGGGGCATGCTGAGACAAAGGAAAGAATTTTACTGGTAGACCTCACAGCCCAGGAGATCCTTAATCCAGGCAGACAGATTTTAACACATTCTCTGCCTGTTAGGCAGACATTCCTTCATCCTTGAAGATGTTACATCCAAAAGATCTTGCCTGTAGCAGTCGGTTCCTCCAGTTTAGATTTTGCTATAGTGTATATATGTTGGAATCTCCTAATATCTGTCTGAGCATCAGCTCCAGGACCCCCTTGGACACCCAAATCCATACATGCTTAATCCTTTAAATAGAATGGTGCAATCTTTGCACAGAACCTAGGAACATCCTCTAGTATATGCTAAATCATCTAGAGGTTACTTATAATTCCCAGTACAGTAGGAATGCCATTCAAATAGCTGTTGTGCTATATTGTTAAGGCATAATGACAAGAATAAAGTCTGCGTGTGTTCAGTACAGACAGACATTTTTTAGAACCTTTTTTTTTTTTGACCTGGTGGATACAGAGGGACAACTGTATCAATCTAAGCCAGCAGAGGAAAAAAGCTCCTCAGGGGTCCATGGTAATTCTAAACAAACAGGTGCTGAGGCTGGAGGGAGGCAAAGGAGCCCTCTATGAATCCACTGAATGCTCTGTGCAGGATTTCTTCCAGACGACAAGGAGAATTTAAGAAACAAGAGAGTGTCTGTGCCACGGAGTAACCCTTAGGGTTCCAGCTCATTTTGAAAGAAGCCCTTTACTAGCCAGACAACTTCGTGAGTATCAGTCGGTGACATCCACTCAGTGGGGTAGAAAATGATGCATCAGTACTGAAATGATGGCCTGTGGGGCTAATAGGTGCGAAAGGCTGGGGCTTCAGCTGGTATTTTAATCGCCTACTTAGAAATTGCGAAGTCGTGAAGGGAAACCGCACACAAGAAAACATTGAGTGAAATTAGTCAACTATAAAGGACACTGTCATTTTTCCAAGGGCAGAAAAGTTATGTTTAGCCTGGGAAGAAGCTTTAAAGTTTATAAGACTCAGTAAAAATATTAATAAAATAAAATAGAAAGTTATTACATATTTTTAGTCAAACTTCCATGTCCACTGTCCATCAGACTGGACATTTCAATTCATCCACTCTGATTCAGTCATTCAACAAAGACCCACATGACTGCTTTGTTAGATGCCATGCCAGACTCTAATGATAGAACCTCCCTAGAGGCAGTGGGGCAAGGTACATGAGTTACTTAAAAGCATGAGGGGTTTTTTTTAAAAGTATTTTAATAGCTAAAAATTAGAAAGATCTAAAGTAAAGATGCTAGGACTGAGTTTGAAGGAAAAGTTGACATGAGTGTGTGTGTGCGTGCGTGCGTGTGTGTGTGTGCGTGTGAATTTTGAATAATATCTCTTCTCTCGTACAGGTTTTTAGGTGAATAGGGGTAAGTAAGGAAGCTGGGTATGGTGGAGCATGTTAGGATAAAACGACAGGAGGTACCTTCTTCAGGTAGGGGCCAAGATGTGCTGCTGAGAAATCATACCACACAACAGAGCTGAGGCAAGAGGTTTATTGGGGCAGGGGGAGGAGAGAGCAAAAGGACCTCTCCAAATGGGGACATGAAAGAGACAAAGACAGGCAGACAGATCAGGAGACAGAGAAAAAACAAGACAGAAAGAGACCTTTTAAAGGTGGCACGTGTAGCATAGGAAAATACACAACTTGTAGCAACAGTGGACATGCTCTGTACCGTGGTGGGGAAGCGGGGAGGGATGGGGGCAGTGATGTAAGCTGCTGAGTCATTGAAAGGCAAACTGGCAGAGCCCTGAATTTACAAGGGTGTATGTTGGTAACTACCACTCAGGAGGCAGAGGCAGGAAGATCATGAGTTAGAGGCCACCGCCAAGTGAAAACCTCCCTCAAAAAGAAAAAAAGATCCGTAGGTAAGGACTCCTCACTCATTTGGTTGCTGCACACTGTGTACACAAAAGACTTTGCACCATGATAAATACACCCTGCACATGACATGACCTGCTTTTATACTCACAGGAAATTCACACAGCATGGTGTTTGGCTGGTTTTTTTTTTTTGTGCTTATAGCTCAGATAGACAATAGTCAATCAATATTGATTGTCTTCTATCGATACACATATACACATACATAACTGTAAGCCCAGATCTCCTAAGTGGTGGCAATATAGTGAGTACAAAATTAAATATTGAGAGTCCTATTTGTGAGTCTTTAGCAATGAACAATCAAAGTGATTAAGCCTCTGATCTCAACTCATGAATAGTGGCACAATAGTGGACACACACATACACACATACATATAAACACATACACCATATTCACACACACATATACACACATGTAATAATTAAAATTTTTCCCTTACTGATACAACTTAATTGATTGATATTTTCACTGTTAAGAATAGTTTTAGTTCAAACAAACAAACAAAAACTCTTTTCTTTTGAAAGTTCGAAAGCATTAATCCATTATCCTTTTGATTCTAGTCTTCTGGCCTTCTGTGCTTTTGACTCCCAGTCACCCCTTATGAACCTGCTTATGACTCTCACAGCTTCTCTGATATTGTGTTAACCCCACAGATGTGAGGAGAAAGACCATGGACCCAAATCATCATGGCCACATTATCTAAAGAAAACAACTAATCCACGCAGCTTTTTTATTTGTGTATATGCTTCCTCCTAAGGCAAGATTCAAGAGGTCAGTTTTGGACATGGACAGGATAAGGTTTTCATAGCTCAGAGGTAAAGGGCTCCCAATCAGGGGGATTTCGCAGTCAAACAGGCAGGGTTACTGACACAAAACATAACAAGGTGGTACAGGAATGAATCCTCGTTGTCTTTATTATAAAATGGGTTTCAAGCCCTCAGTGCAGGTAGGCTCTGTGGCTCATCAACTGCTCTGAGATGAGATTCCATGGGGCTCATAACTGGCAGGCACATCCCCCTGACAATGTTAGTTTCTTGCTTCAATTGTCTTTTTTTTTTTTTAATTACAGTGATTAAATGTTGACTCTGAACTGACCCTTTAATTTTTTTTTCTCTGGTTTTTTTTTTTTTTTTTTTCATTTTCTTTCTCTGGCTAGATTGTAGGTGCTTTAGTTAGGATCTCTATTTCTTCAATGAAACACCATGACCAAAAAGTAAACTGGGAAGGAAAAGGTTGATTTGGTTTATGCTTCCATATCGCTGTTCATCACTGAAGGAAGTCAGGAGGGGAACTCAAACAGGCA
>CAJQZJ010032307.1:1532731-1543626 GCA_907164525.1 Lophiomys imhausi
TCGCTGTTCATCACTGAAGGAAGTCAGGAGGGGAACTCAAACAGGCAAGAACCTGGAGGCAGGTGCTGGCTGATACAGAGGCCATGGAGGGGTGCTGCTTCCTGGCTTGCTTCTCATAGCTTGCTCAGCCTGCTTTCTTGTAGAACCCAGGACAACCAGCCCAGGGTGGCACGACCCACAATGGGCTGGGCCCTCCCCCATCTAGCACTTATTAAGAAAATGCCTTACAGCTGCATCTTTTGGAGGAATTTTCTCAGTTGGGGTCCCCTCCTTTCAAATGACTCTAACTTGTTTCAAGTTGACATAAGACCAGCCAGCACACTAGGATATTGCCTCAACTTTATTTCTTAAATCTTCTATTAAGGATTTTATCCCTGATACCGTATTTCGATGTTTTAAATTCTCCAAATATTCCTCTTTTGCTTGTGAAGTTTTATTTGTTGTTGTTTGAGGTTTCCTTTTGATGTCTTTGCTTTATTTCTTTGTAGTGATGACAACTGACCCCAAGATCTCATGCATTCAAAGCACAGATTCTACAACTGAGCTTCACCTCCAAGCCCTAAATATTTTTGAAGAGAATTTCCTTGAGGGGCTGGTGAGATAGCTCAGTAGTTAACAACACTGGCTGTTCATCCAGAAGACCTGGATTCAGTTCCCTGCACTTACACACAACTGACCACAACCCTTTCTAATCAGTTCCAGAAATCCAATGCCCTCTTATGGCCTCTGGGGGCGCCAGGCACACATTTGGTACACATACATACTTTCTGGCAAAACAGTCATACACATAAAAATTTTTAATTAATAATTTTAAAACTATAAATGAAATAAGAATTTGAGAAAAGCATCATGGACTAGAGAGATGTTTCAGTGGGTAAAGGTGGTTGCCATGCAAGCCTAGAGACCTGAGTTCAATCCCTGGAGCCTACATAAATGTGGAAGTTGAGATCAGATTCTGAGAAGTTATCCTTTGACCTCCATACACACACAGTGACACATGAGCTCCCCACAACAACAACAACAATAATTTTAAGAGCATCATAAAGAAGAATGCACAAATCATGTGCACAGATCAATGCTTTAAAAAATAAAATGCACTTGCCAAAATATACCCAAATGAAGAACTAATACAGTATCAAAAAAGGGAAAATTTCCACATACTCTTCCCAAATTTTGCCCCCTACAAAGATAATCACTAGCCTGTGTTTTATCCCTGTACACTTTTTGCCTGCCTCTGAACTCTAATATAAATGGAATTATGCAGTATACATTATTTTATGCCCAGCTTTTTGCTCTGTATCAGTTGATGCGATCCATCCATGTTGTTACATACACAAATACATCTGTGGTTTCTTCATTTTTATTGCGATATTCCAATGTTTTCATTATATCAAAATTTGTTTATTCACTCTGTTGCTGCTATGATTTAGGTATGAAGGGCCCCAAAAGGCTCATATGTTGAAGACTTGGTCTCCAGGTGGCAACACTACTGAGAAGAGGTAGCATGAGAATGCTACGCCCATCAATGGACTGATGAGTTTATAGGCAAACCAGCTATTAAAAGGTGGGCCAGGCTGGAGGAAGTAGGTCACTGTAGGTGTGTACCTTCCAGGGTGGTATCTTATCCATCGATCACTCCCTTCCTCTTCCCTCCCCCCTCTTCCTGCATATCATAAGTTAAGCCACTTTGTTCCACAACATGCTCCCCTTCATGATCAACACACATGGTCCTATATAATCAGCAAAGCCAAGGGACCATGGTCTGAGACCACTGAAACAAAGAACAAGATAAACCCTTCCTCCCTTCAATTGCTGATCTCAAGTTGTTAGGATGATCTTTAAGGCTTGTATTCAAATGTTAATTGTTTGCCTCCTGTCTTCTTTAATGTACTTGATGTATGTGAACAAATGTGATGCTGTGTAACCTTGCCTACTAAGTCATCTCTGATTGGTTGAATAAAGCAGCCTATAGCCTAAGCTAAGCAAGGGAGAGAGGCAGGGCTAACATTCACAGGCATGGAGGAAAAGAAGGCAGAGAGGAGGACAGGAGATGGAAAAAGAGGAAGAGAAGGAGCAGACACATGGGAGAGATGAAAGAGAAAAATGCACGTGGCCAAGAGCAGCCTGCTCTAAGGTCCAGATCATATGGAACGTGTAAGTAATTATGGGGGTTTTAGCTGGGCAGTTATCTTAGAGGGCTGGGATCTGCCTAGCCCTAGTGCTACAAGGCAATACTAAAATACAACAAGTATATGTATGTATTTATTTATAAATGGCAGGTTCAGGGATAGTTCCTTTGTCCTAATAACTATAACTATATATACATATATCAATTTTAATTATTAATAACTACTACTACATCAGATATTTTGTCAGAAAGGTAAAATGTTGACAAACACAGTGACTGATAAATTTGAGACATATTTTAAACTTGGAATATTTGAATAATATTGCTATCACCATTTTTTTTGTCATAGTATAACATTTAATGATTTAAATAAGTCTTCCCAAGAACACAAAGATGACTTGGAAAATCTCTGAAAATGATTCCTTCCTGTCTGTGAGCCATGAACCCTGCCCCCCTGTCTAGGCTCTGGTCCCAAGCTCTCAGCACTCTTATACAAACCTCTTGAGCACACAGGCAGACTTACTGGTTATATTTTAATGGAACTCTCAGAACATATATGCCCTCCTCAGGAAATCTTAGTACAGATTTAAAAAGTGGTTGCCCCAGTTTAAAACTTTACCTTTAGTATAGATTTCTCTTTTTCTCTATACCCTTGACAGTGCAGGGCTCACTCTCCCAAGTGCTACAGCCAGTGAGGGCCAGCTCTGCACAGCCCTTAGATATCAACATGGTCCCAGGTGGAAGCCCAGACCGAAGACATACACATTGTCTTTACTGGTAATATGAGCCACACATCAACACAGAACACAGACCCCCTACTGCTGCATGGCCATGACCCAGACATGGTCCTCAGTGGCAACATGGGCTGGGACTTCATCATAGCCTCAGGTGGCAAGGCAGGTTAGTCACACCAGGCTAAATTCCTCTCCACCCCCAAGCCTCCAGTTTTACTTCTACTCATAATGCTCAAACCATTCTGCTTCTCTTCCTCTCCCATCTCTCCAGTACATACTAGTACATTGTAAGTGTCCTCCACCTGTCTGTGCTACATCAGACTCACTTTATACTGATTTATAGGAATTATTTACACATTCAATATATTAGCTTTTTGTCTGGTACATACATGCATTACATAAGCACAAATAATAGCATGTATGTACATTACATATATTTCTCCTAAAACCTGTCTGTGACTTGACCTTTCACTCCTTTTCCTTGTAACTAGCTGACTTAGTTAGGGTTTCTATTACTGCAATGAAAGACCATGACCAAAAAGCAACTTGGGAAGGAAACACTTTATTTGGTTTTTGTTTCCATATTGCTGTTCATCCCTGAAGGAAGTCAGGACGGGAACTCAAACAGGGCAGGATCCTGGAGGCAGGAGCTGATGCAGAAGCCAGGGAGAGGTGTTCCTTCCAGCTTGCTCCCTATGGCTTGCTCAGCCTGCTTTCTTATTGAACCCGGGACTACCAGCCCAGAGATGGCACAATGTACAGAGTGCTGGGCCCTTCTCCATCAATCACTCATTAAGAAAATGCCTAACGGACAGATCTTATGGAGGCATTTTGCCAATGCCTCCCTTCAGATAACTGTATCTTGTGTCTATCTAGCACACTAGTGATTACTGTTTTTAAAGATTTATTTGCATTTTATATGTATGGATGAATATTTTGCCTTAATGTATGTAAGTATATGACATGTATGTCTAGAGCCTGCAGTGGCTGGAAGAAAGCATTAGATCCCCTGGAACTGGAGTTACAAGCAGGTTTGAGCTACCATGTAGGGGCTGAGAACTGAACCTGAGTCCTCAAGTGCTTTTAATGGCTGAGTCAACTCTTCACACTGTAACTGGTGGTTATTACATCTGTATTAGAAATATTATCCTTCTGAATGATGCAAAGATACTGTTAGGCTACTTTCATAGCGTTTTTATCTATTTTGTGTGTGCATTCACATACATGTACTTGTGAGTGTGTGTATATGAGTGTGGGTGCTTACACATTGGCACGTATGTGGAGGCCAGAAGATAACTTTGGAGAGCCAGTTCTCTCTTTCCACCCTGTACATCTTGGGTATCAAACTCAGGTCATGATGATTAGGAGCAACTCTTTATCCCCGAGCCATCTCTCTCCAGCCATATGCTACTTTCTGGATTTATTTTATTTTTCATTTTTAGATGGAATTTATCTTTGCGTGTGGCATAGGGAGGAGCCAATTATTTTATTTTCTCCTTTGGGTAATCTTCTAATCTAGGTTTATTTGTAGTAAATATCATCTTTTCCCTATTGAGTTCCAGTGGCACCCTGGCACTCTTCACCAAAGTCAAAGAGTAAGAATGTGGGAGTGTGCTTTTGGGCCTTGGGCTCCACTGCCCTGTTTGTCCAGCTGGCATCTTCTCCATGTTATCTCATAACACGTCAGTAGTTAGGTGAGCTTTGTTGTTCAGAATTCCCCTGACTATTCTTGATCCTTTGTATTTCCATAGGAATTTTAGGATCAACTTGTACATCCCTCCCTCCACAAAACTTCTGCTTTTACATTGGATCTTTTCATGTCTAGAAAGAATTAGCATCTTTGTAGCATCAGAAATTCTGTTTCCATGGTCCTCTGTGTAGAACTCTCACATATCCATATTTATTTCTAAATATCTCATCTTCAGTGATATTAGAAATAGTACAGTTCTCTAAAAGCTCACATTTGATCCTTGGTATTGTCTTGAGAATAAGGCTGGTTTTGCCAAGTGGTCGCTGATTCTGCAGTCTTTCTAAGCCTATTTATTAACCCTAATTATCTGTAAACTGCTTCTGCTTTTCTTTGTACAAGTTGTGTCATCTGTTTATTAATTTTTTATTTTTCTTTTCCTTTCCAACATCCATAAGCTCCATTTTCCTTTCCAATTTTCACTGGCTGGAACTACCTTATACTGTTGAAGAAATGTGGTGCCAGCAGGCATCCTTCTTTCATTCTCAGAAACTCACCATTAACTGTGAGTCTTTCTGTTGGGCATAGATACATGTACGTTATTAGATTAGAAAAGCTCTCTGCCAAGGTTTTCTGTCAATTGCGTAAGCCCACTGACACAGAACACTCCCAAAAGTCAGGCAAAGCAGATTTATTGCAACAGATAGACAGCAAGGATAGACAGACACTCAGGGTCCATGGCAAAGCAATTCCACAAGGCTTGCATAGACAGAATCTCACCTACATGTGTCCCACATTGCACCATAAATGAGGCCCATGAAAACAGTCCCCAAGCCACCGAGCACAAGCTTGTTGAGACATCATATTCTCAGATGAAAATCTGTAGCACCGATTTTCTCCTTGTCTCCAGATGGGACATCTGGAATACATTCTGCCCCAGAATTGCAGGTAAAGGGAGAAGAGATAGGTCAGCCAAGGTCAACTGAGGGATCTAGCTGAATTTTCTTGAATTCATCACATGCTGTGAAACCTTTAATTATGCATTTAGCTTGATAGTACTTTTGCTTTGAAGAAATCATTTTGGTTTTGTTTGTTTGCGGGGGTTTTTTAAATCCATGCTGGGGCCTTGTGATCACTAAGCAGGTAATCTACCACTGGGCTATATCCTCAACACCTGGTTTTGGCTTTTTTTTTTTTTTTTTGAGACAGAGTCTTACTGTGTAGCCTTGGTAGCCTGGAACTTGCTATGACTCTGTCTAGATTCATATAAGCAGCATTCCTCCTGCCTCTAACTCCTGAGTCCCAGGATTATAGGTGTGCAAACCACCATACCTGGACATAGGAAATAATTTTATATCCTAATTTTTTTGTCAATATAGTAAATGGCATAAATTGTTTTTTAAATATTCAGTAAAGTTCTAATCCTTTGGATCACCAGCAATTTAATCATGATTATCATTTCAAATGTTCACTGCTGAATGTGGCTTTGCTAATAATGAGAATTCTTTCCATATCTCAAGAGATCTTGTCCTGATACATTCTCTTGTGAGGTCGCTGTGTTACATTATTCTGGCTTCAGAGACCAGACATAGGAAGTGTTTCCCTTTATCTTCTCTGAGTTTATGTAAGTTTGGTGTTACATCATCTGTAAATGTTGGAAGATTTCAACAATGAAGCCATCTCTCCTGATGCTCATTGGAAAGTTTTCAAACGTATTAATTTTTTGTCTCACTCATTTGGTAGAGTGCTTACCTTCATGCACAGAGTGCTGCATTCAATGTTGAGCACAGTATAAAGCTAGGTAAGAAATGCACACCTGTAATCCCAGGGCTCGAGGGGTAGAGGGGATGGAGACAGGAGGTCAAGGTAGTCTTCAACTGCATTGTGAACTCAAGGCCAGCCTGCCACAAATGAGACCCTGATTCAAAATCAAATTATGAATTCCCTTGCCTTAATAGATATAAGATAATATTTAAATCTGCTTTTTTTGGGGGGGGTGTTTGTTTGTTGTTTTTCTTTTGTTTTGGTTTGGTGTTTTGTTTTGTTGAGACAGGGTTTCTCTGTGTAATAGCCCTGGCTGACCTGGACTCGAATTCATTTTTATAGATCAGGCTGGCCTCGAGCTCCACAGAGATCTGCCTGCCTCTGCCTCTTGAGTTCTGAGACTAAAAGCATGCACCACCACGCTCTGCTTAAATCTTCTGTTTCCTCATGGACTGATTTTCATAATTTTTAAAATTTGTACTACTTATCTAGATGCATACTGGGTTAAGTTATTCAAAAGGTCTGCTTCTGATCTCTTAAAGGGCTCTCTAGCAATAGCATCTTGCTTAGCTTCATTTGTTCTTTGAGAGCTCTGAGTTCTCTACATGTTTTGATCATATTCATCTCTCCGACTCTTCTCAGATCCAACCTCCACCCCGCCCCATGCAACTTTGTGTATTTTTTTTCTTTTTATGGCTTCAAGACCAATTTAGGCTGCCCAGATATTCCTGGGAGTGTGGTCTTCCACTGGAGAGTGGTCATCTTATCCCAGGACTCTTAAGACTCTTACAGAAAGCTATCTCTAGTTTTCCCAGTAGCTAACAATTGCCATTCCATCCATGGCTAGGCATGAGATTGTAGCTGAAATCCCCTCTCCATGGTGGATTTGGTGTAACTCGGGCTTGCACAGGTTTTGTGCGTGTTGTTGCAATCAGTGTGAATTCCTATGTGTAACTGCCCTGCTGTGGCCAGATATTTCCTCAAACTCATCCACCTCCTCTGGTTCTTACACTCTTTCATCCTTCCCTTCTGCAGTGACCCTTAAGTCTCAGTGGGCAGGGGCAGCATGTATGTCCCCTTTCGAGCTGAACATTCTGTGGTCTCTCATTCTCTGCACCTTGGCAATTTGTGGATCTCTGTGTTAATCACCATCTCCTGCAAATAAAAGTTTCTCAGGTGACTGTTGAGAGACACAGTGACCTGGGGGATTTCCTTCTCACACTTATTTTGAATATGGAATAGTGGTTTTTATCTTCTTGATAAATCTTGCTAGAAGTTTAAAGATTTTTCTTTTAATCATTTCGTTTCATTGAACTAACTGTTGAAATGGCTGGTATTCTTTGGTATCACTTTTTTATTTAATTAATTTCTGGGGTTTTCTTTTCTGTTTTTTTAAAATTTATTTATTTTTTATTTCTTCAAGTTACATCTCAATCGCAATCCCCTCCCTACTCCCACCTCCAGTCCCACACTCCCACCCTCTTCCCCCTCAACCCCCCATCCCCTTCCTTTTTTTTAAGTTTAAGGTATATCTTTCTCCCTCCAACAGCTCCCCCTTTCAGTCCAACAAATGGTTCTTTCTCTTATAACAATAAATACAATACAAAACAACAGAAATAAATAGGCTACAATTATGAGAGTTAAATGGCTTAGCATACATTCCCAATGTCCAGTCCATATGTATTTGGTACCTGACTTTAACATTCTACTATCTAACCATCTCCATGAGTTTAAAGTTCTATATCCAACTCAGCTTTCATTCTAACTTGCATCACAATTTTAAAAACTTCTTAGATCCAGAACACCCTCTTGATTCCTAAACTACTCAAAATTTAACTATGAGACTCTTATTTATCCTATTTCCTTTAGAATTAATTTTAAGTGTTTTCACTTACTATGGGGAAGAAACCACTTTGGAGTTATTTCTTCTTGCAGTAAGTTTGTGATGGTAGGAATTTTCATAAATTTACTCATCTCATGGAAGGCTTCAATTCATTAGATACATATGCAAAACAATTCTTTTTCTACTTTAAACTCTGTGTGTCTATTATCATTTGCCCTTTGCTCTCCTTTATTTGCAGAGGTCAAAAATCACCTTATATTACTGATCTTTTCATTGTATGTTATTCCTTTTTTAATGACATTTATTTATTTATTTATTCATTCATTCATTCATTCATTCATTCATTTATTCATTCATTTATTTATGTGCATCAGTGTTTTCTCTGCAAGTATGTCTGTGTAAGGGTCAGATCTCCTGGAACTGGAGTTACAGATGATTGTAAGCTGCTACGTGAGTGCTGAAAATTGAACCTGGATCCTCTGGAAGAGCAGCCAGTGCTCCTAACCACTGAGCCACCTCTCCAGCCCCCATATATTATTCTTTTTAGGAGATAAGTTTTGTTTGGCAATTTGGCTACATTTCTCTATGTGATGAATATACATTCATGTTCTTTACTCATTGCTTCCTTTGAACTTGCCCTGTTGTGTTTTGAGTTGATTCCCTTGTTATTGACTGCTGTGATTTGTACCTGGAATGTTCTCCAATGGCCTTGAAGTCTAGATGTGTGGTACCCACACCATAGCACTTGTAGGAGGTAATGGGACCTTTAATATATAGTGAAGCAACAATGGATCAAAACCTCCAAAACTGTCTACCAAAAAAAATATTTCTTTGAAAACTACAAATTGATTAATTAATGTAGTTATTAGTAAGTATAAACTGTAATATTAGGCCAGCAGAGTAGCCAGCGGAGTAGCTGGCGGCTTGGCAAAAGAGCAGGCGGCCTGGCCTGAGTGCCTTAACCAGTTGCCTAATTTATCCTGGAGAAAGAGCCCCGGGACCAAAGGTGGCCTACACCACCTATAACCTACACTCTGTTAATTAATATAAGTTGTTATATTAGGCCGGTAGAATTACTGGCGGCTTGGCGGGAGATTCGCCTGGACTCAAGGGGAGTCTGGGAATCCAACAGCCCGGGACTGCTTGGACTGAGGGCCTATAAGCCGCCGCAGTCTTTTCCCCAATAATTAAACACACCAAGACCTTTTAATATTTTAACGCTTAGCCCTTAGTTGGGCAGACTCTCAATTAGCTACTCTAAGTTAACCCCAAACCAACATGTGCCTGTGAGTACCTTCCAGACTTCTCCAGACGTCTGTCTCCTTCTGTTCTCCTGGCAGAAAAGAGAGAGAGTCTCTGTGTGTGTGGAATTCTTGCTGTGATCTGAAGAAGTCCCGCCTTCCTATACTCTTTCTGCCCAGCTAATTGGCCATAAGCAACTTTTATTAACCAATCAAGAGAATGCCTCAGAAGGGGCGGTAACCAGATCTCAGAATTGAATTCAATGTATCAGAAACAATATTAGACCTTCCCTCAACATTTTTTAAAAAACTTTTTGATTCTTTGTGAATTTCACATTATGCACCCCAATCCTACTCATGTCCCCATCCCTCCATATATGCCCTGTTTAAAAGAAAACAAAAAATATAAATATAAATAAATAAATCTCTCAATGGAAGCTGTGATGTGTCACAGTGTGTGTCTCACAGTATACCTTTTTTCTCAAACATCTTTACTTGCAAATGTTTATTGCAATGAGTGATTGGTCTAGTTCAAGGCCTCTGGCTTCTGCTACACTCTCAATAGTGAAACCTCACTGGGACTCCTCTCAAATATCCTGTTGTTGTCCTGTGTCATGGAGATCCTGCAGTTTTGGTTCTACAGGACCTGCCCCTTTACATGCTCCAACGTTTCAGAGAAGAGTAGATGTTGCTGAGTTGGGGTGGGCCAACTCCAAGTCCAGCATCTAGGCCTGGGTATTGGCTGTTTGTTTAGTCTGCCAACTCTCCTGATTTGCCCAGGTGAGCAGCAGGACCAGCTCTCCTGTTTGTAGCAGACAGCAAGAGGCTGGACTGGCTCTCCTGCACCAAAGCCACCAGAACCATCTTTTCTGTGAGGGACAGGGCCAGTTCTCCCCCTCTCACGCCCTTGGAGGCCAGCGCTCTTGTGCCCATGTCACCAGGGCTAACTCTACAGCACTGCTAGTGCAGCCTGAAAGGGATCGGGGTCAGTGTGGTAGCTGGTGAGGGGCTGGACCAGCTCTGCACAACCCTCCAATATCAACATGGCTCCAGGTGACAGCCCAGACTAGGGGTTTTTGGTGGTAACATGGGCTATGAACCCTGCCACAGACTCAGACATGACCCTTGGTGGTAGCATGGGCTGGGACCTCACCATGACCTCAGGTTATTGCTAGGCTACTCACATCAGGCTGTTCGTCACTACCCTCAAGTCTCCAGTTCTGCCTTTCTTCATTGTGTACACTCTGTTCTGCTTCTCTTTCTCTCCCATATTTCCACCACTTACTTGCTCATCTTAGTGCCTCCTAGGGCACTAGGTGTCCTCTGTCCCACCCACTGCCATGTAGTGGTGGGTGGAGGTGGTCTAGATGTCAGTGGTTGCAGCTGAGGTTCCCCTTCCCTCTTTTTCTTTTTTTCTCTCTTTGTTTTTTGGGTTTTTTTTTGTTTGTTTGTGTGTGTGTGTGTGTGTGTGTGTGTGTGTGTGTGTGTGTGTGTGTGT
>CAJQZJ010032307.1:1543636-1575044 GCA_907164525.1 Lophiomys imhausi
TGTGTGTGTGTGTGTGTGTGTGTGTGTGTGTGTGTGTGTGTGTGTGTTTTGTTTATTTCAAGACAGGGTTTCTCTGTGTAATGGCCCTGGCTGTCCTGGACTCGATTTGTAGACCAGGCTGGCCTTGAACTCACAGAGATCCACCTGCCTCTGCCTCCCAAGTGCTGGGATTAAAGGAATGCACCACAACACCTGGCTCTTTTTGTTTTCTTGATACAGGGTTTCTCTGTGTAATAGCCCTGGCTGTCCTAGACTAACTTGATAGACCAGGCTGGCCTCAAACTCACAGAGTTCTGCCTGACTCTGCCTCCCAAGTTCTAGGATTAAAGGCGTGTGCCACCAAGTCCTGCCCCCCTTTCCTTCCTCCCTCCCTCCCTCTCTCTCTCTCTCTCTCTCTAAGTTATATAAAGGCAGGTTTATTGGATACGAGAGGGAAAGCAAAACAGCATGAGCATGCAGAAAATGAGAGGAGAGAGAGTGAGAGGGAGAGGAAGAAAGAGAGCCCCCCCAAGATGTCTGGATTATATAGGTCCCTTTCTTCTTTTTAAGATAATCCAAAATACCTGGATTATCTCAGGTATTTTGTTACAGTAATGAAAGACTGGCAAACACACTAAATTTTCTAGTCTCTTAATTAATATATTTGCTTTCTTATGCTGCTGAGATTCTAACCCAAGGTCTTATATATATTCTACTGTTGAACTACATCCCTAGCACCTAAATAATGAGTTTAAAAGCTAAGATAAGATGTAAGTGCTGAATTTATCTATGAGCCACAAACTTCACAAAGTATGGCTTCATTGTCATTCAGTTGTAAATATTCTTCCATGGCTATAGGGTCAGTGAGGGACCCTAAAATGAGGCTTCTATCATTTGCACCTTCTCTACCCCTAACCCTGAAATAGCAGTTCTGCGCATAAGATTAACAAGTTGTTCTAGATAAGTGTTCTCCTTTTTTCAGGCTCCACATATGCTAGGCAAATTGTTCACCACTGAGCAATACCTCCAGCCTCGTTCACCACTCCAGAAATGAGCCTACAAGTCAGCAACTTCAAGACCCAAAAAGAGAACTACTCTTGGAAGAAGAAATGTAAGTATTCCTTTCATTGATGATCATTTTTCTCCCAAGCTTAAGAGTTGACAATATAGATTTGATTTAGTAATGCCTTGAATTAGTGTTTACTTGTTAGTTGCATTGAGAAAATATGGGTATTGCTTATTTGGAGAGAGTTGAGATGAATATGTGGCTAGCGCAATGTTCTCATAAGTGCTTCTTGCTCCGTTGAAGGTAAAGTACTGAAAGAAAATAACTACTTGTCAGAATTCTACCAGTGAGAACACCCTCCACAATGAATGTGGATCTCTTTGTCCATGTTTGCTTGACTGTCTCTGTCTCTCTGTTTTGTATTTCTGTAGATGTCTATGAGTTCAAGCTTATTTTGTTTTTTGTTTTCAAATATTTATCTCACTGCTTATTTTCATCTATTTCATAGAATAGCTTTATGAATGGACTATGTTAAACTCTTCAAGAACAAAAGACTATGTAATATCTTCCTGACAATAGTCCAGTCTGCTTTAGGTTAAGTAAAGACCATATTAATTGGGGCAAATACATAGTTTTTGTTCTGGTGTGAATTTGCAGTTAGATAACATTTTGTATTATTACTAATGATATTCTTGCTTTTCATTTCATTTTGGTTGACTATAAAGATTGCTATTCAGTTTTCTTTGGGTTCAGATTTGCCTTATAAACTCCAACTTTTTCTATCATACATACTATATTCAATTTTTTTTAATCTTTCCTTTTTAAGAGTGTTTCTTGGCTGGGTATGGTGAAGAAATTCCTTTAAAACCCCAGCACTCAGGAGACAGTGGCAGGCAGGTCTCTGAGAGTTCTAGGACAGCCTTGTCAATATAGTGAGACCCTGTTTCAAAAAGAAAAAAAGAAAGAAAACTTATGACTGTTGTTTGGTTTTCAAATTCAGTCTTAGATTCTGTACTTTTAAAACATTTTTTGTTTATTTCTTCTGTCTGTAGGTATGCCTGGCACAGAACACATATGGAGGTCACAGGACAGAAGTAAGTTACAGGATGTTGGTCCCAAGGATCAAACCTATATCATCGGGCTTGGTGGCAGGTGCCTTTACCTGTTGACCCATCTCACTCGTCTATATTCTGTACCTTTAAGTTACATAAATTTAGAGTAAATGACAATGTTTTAAGAGTTCACTTACCTTCTTTTTCTATACCTTCTGTTTTGCACATTTTCTTTTCATTTTTTTCCCTTCCCAATCAAATAGATTGAGCTTAGTTCTTGCTGGTTGAAAGTGGGATGTCTTCATTTTCATGGCTTTATATTCCACTAAATAAAAGTGCCATAATTTGTTGAACTAATCAGTTAATTAGGATATGTCAGTTCTTTCCAATTATAGGCAAATTGTACTCAAACAACGATAACCTCGTCCATACTTACTAATTCAAGTTTGTCTTGTACTTTGCTTTTTCTGAGTGACTTTAGCTTCAAGAATTAATAGACTTTTTCCTACATTCTGTGTTGGGTTTGGGTCTCCAGAAGCATTCCTTCAGATGAAGTATTGTGTCAGCATCATTTAAAGACTGGTGGAAAGGGCGGGAAGCAGGACATGGAAGGAAACATTCAAGGTGAAGTGTCAAGCAAATTCTCTGGGGAGATAACTTTGCTTGAGTCCACCAGTGTCGGGGTTCCTTATGGAGAAAGTACAGGTCCTTTTTCAGCAGGTCTGCAGCAGGACAAACATCCCACCATTTTTATAGCTCTGAAAGAGTTGCCCTACAAAGACAAAAGTTCCAGGTACTTCCACTGACCAGCTATGTAAAAATGTCTTGGGGACACCTTATGGACAAAGACACCTGCAGTGGTTTTTGGGGAGCAATGTATAAGAGAAGACCTGGGCAAATAGAACTGCCTGATACTGTTTATTGGCCCTTAACCCCTTGCAAGCCATGAAGGAGAAACAGAAGCAATGGACTCTAATAGCTTTAATTTTCAGCCTCAAAAATCAATGGTAGGCCCAAAGCAAGTCAGATCACCTCCTCATCATCATTTATAGAGCAGGTGTTCTTAGGTAAGACTCCACCTATCTTTTTAAAGCTATGTTTCCCCATTTGTAACTGGAGATCTGGAGATGGGACCATGATAATTCTTATAGCAGAAAGCTTGGTCCAAAGTCTACCATAGAGTGTACAATCATACAAATCCCTGTCATTATTATTGTTCAGCAGAATTTTCCCAGAGTCTGAAAACCTATACCTGGAGGAACTTTACCTGGTCAAACAACCACTAAGAAGTACCTTACAAAGTAAGAATGCTGGTATTTTTTCTTTTTACATAAAATGCCCACATGGAAGAAGATAACCTCAATCACAAGCTGTTCTCCTCAGGGTCTACACTTACCTCATTATCTTTCGAAAAATGGGACCCTATTTCCAAGGTTCAGGCCTTGGAAACTTACAAACTGGCACCGATTCCACATTGGAATTCTACAGCTATTGGTTGTTTCTGTAGCTTAACATAGGCTGCAGTTAGCAAGAAAGATTTCAGTGTTTATGAACTCATTGGTTAAAAACTACATATTGAAGAGAGGACCACTTGGAGTTTGCTAACTATATAAACAGCTCCTAAACATCTTTGCAGTTTGTTACATCCTCTTAAGGATGAGAGGATATTGAGATGGGATAGAAAGACCAGAAACAGAACCTGGAATAAGACCAGAAACAGAACCTGTAATAAGGGCTTGAGGTTAGATGGTTTATGCAGGCCGTGACTCTGAGCAGTAAAGGAGTCAGAAGGTAAGATGGAGATGTAGAAAAGCCAAAAAATTCAACATCTATGAGTTTGTTACCACCAGACACAAAGAGTGTTCAGTGGTGCTGAAGACCCTCTAAGAGAACATATGTGTGCATACGTGTGTATGTGTGTGGGTGTTTTACAGGTATAACAGAAATTTTTTATTTATCACAAGTATATTTATTAATACTTAACAATCACTTATAAAGTACATAATTCCTAAAACCTAAACCTTAATTCTAAAATCTATAATCTATCTAAGAATATCTTAATACCTAAAACACTCTAATACCTATTAAAAACAAACACTTACATTTCTTTTTTTTTTTTTCTTGCACATAGGTTTTTATTGTAGCACTATGTACAAGCACTGAGTTAAGAAGTCAACCAAAGTTTCATCAACAGAACACACCGAAAAATTGATACAGGGCTGGAGAGATGGCTCCGTGGTTAAGCAGAGGACAAGAGTGAAGTTCCCAGCACCCACTTTAAGCAGCTCTCTGCCATCTGTAACTCCAGTTCCAAGGCATGCAACACCCTCTTCTGGCCTACTGCACTCATGCTTGTACAAGCATGTACACGAATGTACACACACACACACACACACACACACACACACACACACACAGGCTTAAAAACTAAAATTAAACATTTTAAAAAGAGTAATGTGTGAGCCAGGTGTGTTGGTACAAGCCTTTAATCCCAGCACTCAGGAGGCAGAGACAAGAGGATCTCTGTGAGTTCGAGGCCAGCCTGGGTCTACAAAGTGAGTCCAGAACAGCCAGGGCTCTGTGTATGGAGAAACCCTGTCTCAAAAAACCACAAAAGAGTAACATGTGAGCAGGAGTAAGTATAAAAATTACTTACCAGCATATCTAATATTCTTTGGCACTAGAGTTACCAAATTCACATTTAAATTAATATACATTTCACTTTGATTAAACCAACGGAGGTCTCAAAGACTGAAATCTATTAGCATAAAATTAAACTTTCAAGCAATTTAGACAGTAACATATGTATTCATATACACATATATATATACAATGTATAAATGAAATCCTTATATAAGCATACAAATTCTCTGGACAGAAATAAATTATAAGCAATACATTTAAAAAATTAAGCTTAATTTAACATAGTGGTTTGTTTTTTTAAATAACTAAAACAGATTTTATACTTTTAACAAATTTTGGTCATTTGAACAAAAACTGTTCTGATTGGTGCTTTTTTTTTTTGGTTTTTCGAGACAGGGTTTCTCTGTTTAGCTAGCCCTGGCTGTCCTGGACTCACCCCGTAGACCAGGCTGGCCTCGAACTCACAGAGATCCACCTGCCTCTGCCTCCCAAGTGCTGGGACCAAAGGCGTGCACCACCACTGCCCAGCTTGGTGCAAATTTTTTTATACAGCAATTCAACACACCCTGAGTTTCACTTCTCAGTCTATGGTTAAATACATATCACACTAAGGAAATAAAGATGTTTAAAATAAAGAAACTTGCATCTTGGTGTCTATGTCACTGAAATCACTTTGAACAGTTCAGTTAGTTTATGTCATAGTGAAGGACCTCTGTCTACGTTCATTTGGTCTGTGTCACTGACGAGATGACAGCTTTGCTCCAGCAGCTAGCCAATGCTGAGGGGAGATCAGGACTTGCTTTGTACAGGGGAAGTCTCTCTGTGCTTCACTGTACCCTACAGCTTCTGTATCATCACCTGAAATTTGCAGGCAGGCATTGAAGATACTTCAGCTGTTACAATACTTTTTATTCCCAAGTTTGACAAACCACCTCTGATTAGGCCACATGTAAATGCTAGATACTTTGATGCATGTTCTAAATATTGTTTTCCTGCAGACAGCTGAGTAAGTAGTCGAAATTTGTTGTCCTGAAGTACATATATGCCCTGATGATTTGTCCTTAGATTGTCAATTTGTTTCTTGAACACTGTAGTCCAAAAATCCTTCATGATGTCTAATTTGTCCTTGAACCTTGCAGTATCTTTCGTAAACCTTTCTATCAATCCTTGTCCCACTCGAAACCCCATGTTTTCCAGCTTAGTAATACATCGTCCATTTTCCACTTCCCCCTGCTCGGCTGACTTGTATACTCCGGACACCATCTCGTTATGGAGAAGCAAAAACAACGCCTCGTCCGCCATTTCCCGCCGACCCCTCCAGCGCCGAGTCGGCTCCAATTAGTGCAGGACTCGTGGTTCCCCTTAGCCCGGGCTGGCAGTCCCCACCGCACCCCAAGTGCTGCGGCCTATCCCGGTGCAAAGGCGGCAGAAGGCCGCTGTGGACCGCGCCCCTCCCCAGGGCCGCCGCCACTAGACCCAGAAGACCCTATGACCCGCTTACGTTTCTTTTTTTTTTTGGTTTTTCGAGACAGGGTTTCTCTGTGTATCCTTGGCTGTCCTGGACTCACTTTGTAGACCAGGCTGGCCTCGAACTCACAAAGATCCGCCTGCCTCTGCCTCCCAAGTGCTGGGATTAAAGGCGTGCGCCACCACCGCCCGGCCCACTTACGTTTCTTAAAGAGATTTTTTTTGTTTTTGTTTTTTGTTTTGTTTTTTTGAGACAGGATTTCTCTATATATCCTTTGTTGTCCTGGAGTCACTTTGTACACCAGGCTGTCCTTGAACTCACAGAGATCTGCCTGCCTCTGCCTCCCAAGTGCTGGGATTAAAGGCGTGGGCAACCACGCCCAGCCAACTTAAGTTTCTTAAAAGGATATTAATACCCTTGGCGTAGGTTCCTATGGATGGCTGGTTTCCAACGGGTCTTTCAATCTTAAAGTCTGTGAGCCTTATTCATCAGTTCTTAAGGCCAGTTTAAAAAATTAATCGGTTCCAACCAATGATGTAGTCAATTCTTTTTAATCAGCCAAGAATTGCCTCTGAGGTCCTAGGGCCCAATTATTTTCAAGATTAAAAGCTTATCCAAACTGCCTCCAATTTGTTGTTTTGCTAACCTTTCCGGCGCTCTGGAGCTCCAAGGTAGATGATTCCAAAGGATTCTGCCTCAACAAGTCTATGGCAGGTTTTTTTTGTGTTGTTTTGCAGCGGTCCAACTCTGCTAATGGTGCTACACTCTTCACCAGCACAGACTCCCAGTAGGTCTTTGCAAAACGGTGATGGATGGCGAAGAGTGGTCACTCAGCATGTGTTGGCAAAGGGAACGAGAAGGAGGAGGGAGAGCTGGAGGCCATGTAGACTCTCAATTTAAATCCTGTTTGTGAGGATCTCCATGTGATTTCCAGCATTCTCACTGCCATGGTTTTTCACAGGCTTTTTCAAGGCATGCCCCGACAACAATGCGTCCTGTGGTCCCATAATTGCCACTGTTTCTCATGGCCAATGACGTCATCTGTGAGGCTTCTTAGCAACGACCTTCAATGGCAAATGTCCGGCCATAATTCGTTCCGCCCACATCTTTCACCTGAGATGCCAAGCTTCTGCTAATCCAAAATCCTTATGCTGCTAGATGCTACATTAACTTCACCAACCCTACCACATACAGGCTTGCCACTCTCTCCTACCCTGTGAATTCCATTGTCAGCTTTCATAATAAGCACCCTCACGCCATCTTGTCAACCCTCATCTTTCCTCTTAGGAGGAATGTTTTCTGTTTCTTCTTCCTTTCTTTCCTACCCTTGAGTATCAGACTCAGGTCCTCACACATGCTAAGCTTGTTTACTCTCTACCAGTGAGGCACACCCAAGAACCACTTCTCTTTTAAGATTTATTTTGTTTTCAATTATGTATATGAGGGGTCTGTGTGTTGGGTTATATGCACACGAGTGCTTGTGCCCATGGAGGCCAGAGGTGTGGGATGCCTTGGAGCTGGAGCTGCGGGTGGGTGGTTATGTGCTGCTTGATAAAGGCGTTGAGAATTGAACTCAGGTCCTCTCTAAGAATAATAGGGGCTCTTAAATGCTGAGTACCTTTCCTGCCACCCAAGAACTATTTCTTAATCCATTTCTTAGCCATGTGATAAAACCATCAGAACTTTTAGTACATAACAAAACCAGTAATCAGTAATCTAATGTATCATAATTAATGTCAGCACCAATACAACATTTTGATCACTGTATCTGTTACAAAAAGAAAAAGAAAACAACTAACGGGGCTAAAGTCATGTAATAACTCTGCCCTTGAGTTTTCCAGGCCATTTCATTATTAAATTTCTCTTTTGAAAGAGATCTGTATTGTATTCAGTTCAGGCTTTGGTAGATGGCAGGGGTAGGTTTTTTTTTTTTTTTTTCTCCTGAGGTCACCAGTGCTTTTAAGCACTACCTAAAGTGCACCCGGTGTTGATTACCATCCTCAGATTGACTAGATTTAGCATGCAGCAATCATACTCCAGTGAGCAGGGCCCATCTCTGGTGAATTGTGGGCATTAATGACAGTTGCAAGAGCTCAAATATTATATAATCACTAATTACATTCTGCGCAATTAGTAGAGGCTCATCAGTGTGAATCACTAATGGCTGATCACCCTGTTCTCTCTGGGAGGAAATAGACGAGCTGCATAATTTTTCTGATTGTATTAGCATAGGCGCAAATGTTATTCACAAACTTTGGCAATCATGAAGAGGCTTAGGGGCTGTGATGGACTAAGGCAAGAGACTCCACCTGATAGGTGCAGGCGCTTCACCTTGAACCTCAAAGCTGTGTGTTTGTGATTTTGGGGTGTGTCTCATTCACCCACCAGCTTCCAAATGGAAAACCCACATAACATCCTAGCCAGGAAGCTGAAGAAAGGATGAATGCAAGGCTATTTAAAGAAACAAACCAAAAGGACCTGTTTCCTTAAAATGTGTTGTATCTATTCGATACCAAATCCAAAGCCAGTGGCTAAATGAAAGGGATACTTCTGAAAGAGTAGAGTGCTTATATGAACTTTATTTACCTTTCACATGCTGAGTTACTTTCTTACTTGTGACAGTAAACATTGTCACAGCACAATTCAATGTTAGGTACCCTATGGGACAGGAGACAGTGATTTGTGTTCTCTCCTAGGGCCACAAGTGGCCAGCCTTCTTGTCGCTCTGCCTTTTCTTTGTGTACAGCACCTCTGGAGTCTGTGTTTCCAAATCCCCTCTCTGAAGAAGAGCTCCATTCAGATGCCTCATTTTTGCCTTAATCACATCTTTAAATGTGCTTCTCCGAACAGAACACAGCCCCTTTGTGAGTTGCTGAGGGTTGGGCTTCAGCATGAATTTGGCGAGAATGTAATTCAGCTCATAGCTGGAAATAGTCCAACACAAGAAGTTCTTGCTGGAGGATGAAAGAGGGGCTTGCTTATGGTGATGCTGGAAATGGTGTTTGGGGAAAACCGATAGCAACCACCAGCCAGACATGAATGGCTACTGTGAGTGAGGAATTGATTTTATTTTTTTCCCATTTTAATTAATTTGAAATCTAAAACTAAAGGTGTATAAAATACTTCTACTGCTGACTTTTTGTTTGGGTAATGTTAGATGTCATTCCAACCACCAAAATTGCAATGTCTAACTTAAGCTGGGATATTCAGAGACAGAATAAGAAAGAAGAAGAAAAAAAAAAACCTAAAACTTCACAACAATCTTCATATTATATATGGAAATGATAACTGTTTTACGTCTATTGGGGTAACCAAACTATCCACTTAAAAATTGACTTTACCTGTTTCTTTTAGTGATTATACAATCACAATGTGGCAAATGGTGAGCTACATGTGTGCCTCTGTCTACTGAAGAGAATCAAAGAAACCTAGCCTACCAGTATTCAGCAGAGCTGGCTTAGCGCACAAACTAAATTATAGTTTCCTCTTGCCAAAACAATCCAAGCTTTGTGTTCTTTTGGGCCCTCTGTAGTTAGATCAAAATAACAAAATCATTTTTCCTTAGGTGTTAATGTATTATTAATTTTCTTAATACTTGTGCAGTTAACTTGCCTTAATAATCATTTTTTTTTTTTTTTTTTTTTTTTTTTTTGGTTTTTCGAGACAGGGTTTCTCTGTGTAGCCCTGGCTGTCCTGGACTCACTTTATAGAACAGGCTGGCCTCGAACTCACAAAGATCCACCTGCCTCTGCCTCCCAAGTGCTGGGATTAAAGGCATGCGCCACCACCGCCCGGCATCATTTTCTTAATAATAGTAGTTTTCTTAATAATTTCTTAAGTGATAGAATTTAAGGGCCAGAAAAATTTTCCCCATAATGAAAAAGGTAATACTGTTATCCTGGTATTCTGTTTCTGACACACACAAAAAAAAACCAAACAAACAAAACCTAGCTTAATTTACCTCTCCTACACCTCCTCCCCATCTAATTTAGCTCCTTCCCCAGTTGCTAACAAGTCCCTGAGTAAGGCAGCTAAAACCCTTTATTTCATACACATTGGACACTTTCTCCAGTTTCTTTTTCTTTAGCATGGTGAGACCAGGAAGGCCCTGTGGAGTCTTCAGTTCTGGAACATCTTTGAGATACAGTCTTTGCTGTGACAATAAGGAGTTTGAAGGAGTATAGGAATCAAATTACAGAGTTTTGTGGGACTATTTTGGGGATGCATTTCTTCTATTACAAAATAAAATTAAAAGCTGAAAAATATCGCATTAAAATTGAAAGCATTGAACATTACAGCCCCAAGAATTAAAGGTTTAAAGTTCAAACAATAATTGATATAAGGTCAAAAAACTATTGGTTCTCTCTAACCCTTTCATGTAGTTCTTGTTTGTTTGATGCTGTTTTTTGTTTGTGGTTCTGAAGATTAAGTCCAGGGCCTTGTACAGTGTGAACTGCACCCCTAACCTTTAACTTCCTCCTAAGCAGCTTAATCCCCCAATGGCATAAAGAACAAGCAACACAGCACAGAGAACACGGAGACATCTGACCCTATAATGCAGCTTGTCCTAACCCCCATCCACCAACACATGTGAAAGTTCATGTTCTTATTCCCTATCAACCAAGAATGCTGGAAAGTCCCTAAATGGCCAGAGAATTGGCCTAATATCACATCCTCATTCTAAGCTACACACCAAGGGGGGGCAATCAAAGAGATACTTTTTTCCCTTATCTCTTTGTTCTTTCTGGCATCAGTGAGTCTTCAGGAATAATGAAATCAGTGCAAACATTTATTGGAAGGATGTCTGCTTTGAAGATCACTTGCTACCTAACTGCCTTGGTCATTTACATGGAATTCATGGAGGATTTCAAAGACTTTCCGCCCTTGTTACTGGGATAAAAGGCAGACTCAGGTGTTGTTTTCAGTAAGTAAGTGTGTGGGTGTGTGTGGGGTTTAATATTTGATGAGACTTCCATTTCACATACACAAGGATTCCCATGTGGATTTTATTTTTCTGTCTTTAACTGAAATGGTTCAGATTGAATCAATGATGAAAAATGCATCCAGACTCAAAAAGGAAAAAAATATTAACAGTGACACACCAGTGTCTGCCTCCATATACACACAGCAAGAGATTTTCTGAGTGTGTGGGGGTCACTGAGACATACTTTTAGTGGAAAGTAAGGAATGGAAAGTTGGTAATGGATCTCAGAAGAAAAAACACAAAGGCCCTACTGAGAAAGAAAGATGAAGAGCCAAGTCCTCATCTAGGACATAAAGTTTGTAGAAAAATATGGAAAGAAAAAATAAAGAACCAGAGAGTAGTCATATTTAGTGGAGTTTAGAGGCAACTTGGATACAACAGAGAATCAAAAGTAGCTCAGGTTGAACAGACCTTTCTTCCTTCCATAAGCCCTTCTCCACTGCTCAAGACTTGCTCTTCCAACATATTTTCTGTAGCAAGCAGCTTTTATTATTTTTGTACTATATTATACACTCTAATTATTTTACTATGCTTACCTCTACCTCCCTTCCAAACCTTGTTCCTTCCAACCCCCAACCCTAGGTGGGAGAGAAAGAAGGTTAAAGGAGAAGGGACATAGGTATCTTTAGGCTACTTCCTGTTGATTAGGGTTGTGGGGTTCTTTGGGGGCAATACCAATCTCAGTCCAGAAGTCCAGCAAACCAGGAAACAGCAGCAGGGAGAGCAGCAGCAGGGAGAGCAGCAACCTCTTTCTTCTTTGTAGCCCTTTCTCTTCTTTGTAGCTCCCTTGTCCTCCAGGGTCCTGGCTTTTTCTTCCCTCTCTCCCAAGTTCTCAGGGTTTATGTGCTACAGCTGGCTAAGCCACGTCCCCGCTAGCTCACAAGGCAGTTAATATTTTACATCTGTGTCTTAAGCAACCTCATACCTGGGATTAAACAAAAACATTCTCATAATTTGGTTTTTTTAAATAAACTCATACTATATTTCCCCCATTTAGTTCAAAAAATGGTGTGTGTGTGTGTATTACATATAATAAAGATATTTATCAGATCTATCAAGAATTATATTTAGAATGTTCAGTCCATTTGTATTTAGCAACTTTTGAGAAAGCATCTATTATCTATACCTAGTTTAGAGTTCTGTACCTATATCATTTTCTATTCTTATTTGCATTTATCAACCTATGATATCTTTTAGACCTAAAATATTTTTTAAATCCTATGCAACTAAGCTTAACCATAAGATTATAGTTATTTAGGCTTCAACCCCATCAGAGACTTTAGAAGGAAATGAAATTATTACCTAAGTATGTAGGAAGTATAGAGCAAACAACTTCCAAAACTAACAGTCACCCATGGTTTCTTAGTGTTGTTGGGCATCAAGTCTTCAGTCTTTTGGCCCAGGATATCTGACAAACTTTTCTGTGAAACAGGAATATTAAAGGACTGGGGCCTACCTTATATCTGTAATGCTGGGCAGTTAACTTTTCAGTGTACTGCTTGTTCACAGGTTGGACAGATAGCCTGCTATCAGCAGATTTTGTCCAGTGACTACCTTGTCACATTTGTTTCTTTAATGTCCATCATCTTTTATCAAGTAGATCGGGGGTGCTGCCAGAAGCAGATGTCTCTGTCAGAAAAACCTTTTCTTATTAAAACATCTTAAATGCCATTTTCTGTAGGTCTCTGAGGTTTTTGAAAACCGTCTATCATCTATCTGTCTATCTAGCTAAATAGATAAACATTGTTTGCTTTTTTATCTATGTACTATCTACTTAACTTCAAAAACATATACAAGAGATTAAATACAGCATATTTCGGGAATTAACTAATATCTAACAAAACTATAGGTTCAATTGACTATTAATTTGCATTTTTAATTATCCTATACAGTTTTCAATAGTAGCTTTCAAATGGACTAAAAATTGCATTTTAAAATGAGTAACAAAAACATTTTTAATGAATTAAATGTTTTTTGTATCAGTAGTTTTGTTTTTATAACATGGTAACTCTTGGCTGCTCTATCTTGGTAACAACTCTCAGCTGCTCTTGTCTAAAATGGCTCATACATTTTCCTGTGGGCCCTTCAGGTAGGACCCCAAAGTTTCTTCCTGACTGCAAAAGATTACCTTGTATGTCCCTCTTGGACGTATATTCATTTGTCCAATGCTGACCTCTCCCAATAAGTTTACAAAGTCCAGAAAATCTCGACTTTCTGCCACTAAAAACCACTTGTGTGCTGTTGCTGTATTTCCTGGAGTTAACACACAGGCCATTTTGACATCTGACTTCTCACCATGTTGGACATTCTGGTCTCTGAGGTTTGTTAGCCTTACAATTTCTTTGTAAATGGCCAAACTTACCACAATTAAAACACTGAGTGTTTTGATATCTGAGGCTTTTGGCAGCTACTGGGAAAGCTAATGGTGGTGATCTCAAAATCCCAGGCCACTCCTCTGGGGGATCAGTTAGTTTGAGATTAACCCTTTCTCTCTGAACAGGATGTTTCTCTTTTTACCAGATCTAACCTTGTGTGTTCTCCTCTCTCCAGCACTTTTTGCTTTCTAAGCACTTCAACTTCTATTCATAACCTCTCTAGTTGCATGGTCATTTCTGCAGTCCTTTTATCATACCCCTCCTTATCCATTTGCAACTTTTCAAATTGTTCAAGCTTTCTCCCCATCTTTTTTGAAATATCATATAGGAGGAAAAACAACAACCTACACACACACAAAAAAAAAATCCCCTCTGGGCACAAAGCAAGAGAGAACCCAGTGGCCGCAGCCATCATAAGCCTTTTGCTGACATCCAGAAATATACTGTTCGTTCCTTCAAATCCTGCCATCTCCTCCACAGCATTAGACACAAAATTACCCATTATGCCTTGCCTTACGTCTGGGTGCCACCTGTAACAATGGTGGCTATATATATATATTTCACTCTAATTTATTTTACTGTACTTAATTCCACTATTTCCCTTCCACCCCTTGTTCCTTCCAACCCCCCAACACTATGTAGAAGAGAAAGAAGGTTAGAGGGAGAAGGGACGGAGGTCTCTTTAGGCTACTTCCTGATGATTAGGGTCATAGGGTTCTTTGGGGGCAATACCAATCTCAGTCCAGAAGTCCAGCAAACCAGGAAACAGAAACAGGAAGAATCAGCAGCACGGAGAGCAGCAACCTCTTTCTTCTTGGTAGCCCCCATTCTTCTTAGGGACCTTGGCTTTCTTTTTTTTGCCTTTCTCCCAAGTCCTCAGAGTTTACATGCTGCTGGCTAAGCCACGCCCCTGCTAGCTCACAAGACAGTTAATACTTTACACCTGTGACCTTAAGCAGCCTCACACCTGGGATTAAACAAAAACATTCTCATACTTTTTAAAAAATAAACTCATAGTACAATTTTCAAATGATTTCTCATTAGATAAAGAGTAATCTGCACTTTTTACTTTTATTTCTCATGCTGCTCACCCACTGCCACCTGCCTCACAATCCCTCCCCCACCACCTTTTTATTTTTCATTTTCTATCCCACCATACTTCCCTTGCAAACCTCAGAAGACTTTTATGATACCATTTAGTGTCCTCTTGTTCTGCTCACTCTCACAGGTAATGTCATCAACATATCCAATATTGATGGTGGAAAAAAAAACCCCAGCCTGTCTTCTCTGGTGTTACTTCTTTATCAATGACCTGAATGAACAGTACAGAAAATGGGCATCTCAAATCAGGGGATCCAAATCCCAAATCTCCATCTTCTCTCATGTAGCCTGCTCCTCATTCTATACAATATTTATGTTTGAGTGAATGACTGATCTCCTATCACCTAAGGGAAAAATAAAGGCATTGTTCCAGATAACTATGAAATACAACTATGAAATGCTAGAGACAAATACGCTGACCAAGAAACAGCAAACATTGAAAAAGGAAGACCAAACAAACAAGAACACCAAAACCTAAAAAAACGCATTTTGTCTCTATTCACAAATGATGTACTATATTGTGAAAAAAAATCCAAAGACACTTACACTAGAACAAATGGAATAAGGCTGTTAGGAAAGCTCCATATACAAAAATAATGTTATTTCTGGGTACCATAAACAAATAAATGAACAAATGTATGTATATATATATATATTTCACCATTGTATAAATATGTGTATGCATATATATATATACACAAACACATGTATCTGGGTACATGTGTACACAGGTGTGCACATATATATTTGTACCTGTGTGTTTATAAGACAGAAGATGACATCAGGTGTCTTCTTTGATCTCTCACCATCTTATATATTTGAGTTAGGGTCTCTCACTTAAATTCTTTTTTTTTTGGTTTTTCGAGACAGGGTTTCTCTGTGTAGCCCTGGCTGTCCTGGACTCAATTTGTAGACCAGGCTGGCCTCGAACTCGCAAAGATCCGCCTGCCTCTGCCTCCCAAGTGCTGGGATTAAAGGCGTGCGCCACCACTGCCCGGCTTTCACTTAAATTCTTAACTCACTGATTCATCTAGTCTATCTTGTCAGCTTGCTCTGGGGATCCTCTGGCTCTGCCTCCATGCTGCAGGTTGACAAGCTGGCTGCCAGGTCTACACAAGTGCTAGGAATCCAAACTCTGATCCTTATATTTGCAAACCAAGATCTTTATCCACTGTGTCATCTTTCCATCCCCAGAAAAAGAAATTTTGAAATGTCATTTGCAAGAGCATCAGAAATATCCAATACCCAGACATGAGTAAAACAGAATTGCCGAACTTTTACAGTACTGTAATATTGCTTTGAAAAACTGAAAACCTGAATAAGAGAGAGGTAATTTTCAGTGCTTTGAAGGCTCAATATTGTAAAAATGGAAATTCTCCCCATACTGATCCATTTATTCAACATAATTCTAATCCAAGTTCCAGGAGGCTTTATTTAGAAATCAACAAACTGATTCTTAATGTATATGGAAATTAAAGGACACAAATTAGCTAAAACAACCATGAGAGAAAAGAAAAAAAGAACAACATAAAATAACTTATCTCTACCATATTTCAAGACTTACTGTGAAATTATACTAGCAAATACTGTATGGTGTTGCTTCAAAACCACACACATAGACCATTCTAACAGACCAGTGTCACATGTAGACCCACAAGTGTATAGTCAGTTATCCTTCAACAAGATGCCAAAAATAATCCAATGAGGAAAGGAAATGCTTTTAATAAATACTATGGAGAGTGGGTGATAAATCATGTAGGTCTGTGCATTGCTTTATCTGGGCATTTCTTCCATTCATGAGGCCAGAGCCCCCATGCTCTAATCACTCCCCCCCCAAAGATCCCCACCTCTTCCTACTATCACTTGGGAATAAAGCTTCAACATGAATTTTGAAGGAGTGCTGTATTAAGTAACTGTCCTCTTCTTGTGATTAAAAACAAAGACAAAAGCAGCTTCAGGAAGAGTTTTTTTTTTGGCTTACATGAGTCTATTGTGGTAGGGAAGACATGGTAACAGTTAGGGAAAGCATGGTGGTGGGAACAGGAAGCTACTTAGTCAAATTTTCATCTATACACAAGAGGTAGAAACAAGGAGAGAACAGGAAGTGAGCCCAGGCTATACCCCCTCAGAAGTTATCTCTACTGATGGACTACCCCCCCACCTCACCCCCACAGAGGTGCCATAACCTTCCTGAACAGCACCACCAACTGGGGACCAAGTGTGAACATATGGGGGGGGGGGCAGTGTTTGTTATTTAAACAACCACAGACACATTCTAACCACAGAAATGTCAGTCAACACAATGTTTCTCAGATGAGGCGTGGATGCTGTGGTGTGCTTCCATGTCTCTCTGTCAAGACTGAGACATTCATTCTTCAGTGACTATGTTGTGATTATAATTTAATGTCAGAAGTTGGCACTACAAACTGGATCCTGGATACATAAGGGATCATTATACCATTGTTTTTACTTGTGCCCATAGTCAAAGCTTCAACAACAACAATAATAAATATGATAATATTGTCTTGGGTAGCTTCTCTGTTGCTATAATAAAACCATGACAAAAAGCAACTTGGGAAGAAAAAGGCTTATTTTAGCTTATAGGTTATATTCCACCATCAGGAACTGAGGCAGAGACCCTGGAGGAACTTACTGGCTTGCTTTGGTTAGGGTATTTTTGTCACAGCAGCAGAAAAGAAACTAATATATTCTTCCTTCAAACATGCAGAAACTTTATCATGGAGTAATAAGAGGTAGGACCTCTTCTGTCCTCACCAATAGAAGTAATGCCCACATAAAACTGGCTTGTTCAGCTACTTTAATCATACAACAAAGGTCCACCTGCCTAGGGATGGCAATGGCAACTAGCAATTAAGAAAATGCCCACTGCAAAGACAAGCAAATTGGAACAGGAAATATACAAAACGAATAAAATATTTCAAGACATGAAACTGGAAATGGAAGCAATAAAGAAAACACAGAGTTAAGAGTGGAAATGGAGAATCAAGGGAAGAGAACAGGAACTACAGACATGAGTATCAAAAATGGGATACAAGAGATGGAAGACAGAATCTCAGGCATGGAAGATTCGATGGAAGAAATCAGTACAACATCCAAAGAAAATGAGAAAGCTAAAAAAGTCCTCACTGATAACATCCAAAAAATCAAGGACTCAATGAAAAGACAGAACCTAAGAATTATAGCCATAGAGGAAAGAGAAGACTCCCGAATCCAAGGTCCAGGAAACATCTTCAACAAATCATAGAAGAAAACTTCCCAAACCTAAAGAAAGAGATGCCAATAAAATTCGAAGAGGCTTACAAAACACCAAACAGATTAGATCAGAAAAGAAACTCCTCTCAAAACATAATAATTGAAACTTCAAATGTACAGAACAAAGAAAGAATATTAAAAGCCGTAAGATAAAAAGTTCAAGTAATGTACAATGGCAGACCCATCAGAATTACACCTGACTTCTCCTCAGAAACTCTAAAACCTAGAAGGGCCTGGACAGATGTCCTACAAGCCCTGAGAGAACATAGGTGCCCAGCCAAACTACTATAACCAGCAAAACTCTCTATCAACATAGATGGAGAAAACAATATATTCCATGACAAAATCAAATTTAAACAATATCTACCCACAAATCCAGCCCTACAGAAGATCCTAGAAGGAAAATTCCAACCCAGAGAAGATAACTACACCCAAGAAAACAGAGGAAACAGAAAACTCCATGGCAACTAAACCAAAAGAAACACAGGACCACCACCTATACCAAAATAATGGAAAATAACAACCTCTGGTCACTAATATCCATAAACATCAATGGACTCAACTCTCCAATAAAAAGACACAGGCTTACAGATTGGATCCGTAAACAAGACCCATCATTTTGCTGCTTACAAGAAACACATCTTACTAACAAAGATAGACACTATCTCAGAGTAAAGGGCTGGGAAAAGGTTTTCCAAGCAAATGGACCCAGGAAGAAGCTGGAGTAGCCATCCTAATATCAAGCAAAATAGACTTCCAACTGAAGCTAATACAAAAAAAAAAAAAGACAGAGAAGGGCATTACATGCTCGTTAAAGGAAATATTTATCAAGAGGACATCTCAATATGAACATCTATGCCCCAAATGCAAAGGCACCTACATTTGTAAAAGAAACTCTCCTAAAACTTAAATTACACATTGATCCCCACATATTATTAGTAGTGGGAGACTTCAACACCCCACTCACACAATGGACAGATCATCAAGACAGAAGCCAAACAGAGAAATAATGAGTCTAAAAGAGCTCTTGAACCAAATGGACCTAATAGATATCTACAGAACATTTTACCCAAACACAAAAGAATACACCTTCTTCTCAGCACCGCACAGAACCTTCTCCAAAATCGACCATATAGTCGGACACAAAGATAGCCTCAACAGATACAAGAAAATTGAAATAACACCTTGTATCTTATCAGAGCACCATGGAATAAAGCTGGACTTTTATAGCAAAAGAATCAACAGAAAGCCTACACACACATGGAAATTGAACAACTCTTTACTGGATGACTACTGGGTCAGGGAAGAAATAAAGAAGGAAATCAAAGACTTCTTAAAATCCAACAACAATGAAGGCACAACATACCCAAACCTATAGGACACAATGAAAGCTGTGCTATGAGGAAAGTTCATAGCACAAAGTGCCTTCAAAAAGAAAATTGTGACAGCGCATATTAGCAAATTAACAGCTAAACTGGATGAATTGGGAAAAAAGAAGCAAACACTCCCAAGAGGAGCAGAAGGCAGGAAATCATCAAACTTAGGGCTGAAATCAACAACTTAGAAACAAAAAGAACGATACAAAGAATCAATGAAACCAAGACTTGGTTCTTTGAGAAAATCAACAAAATAGAGAAACTCTTAGCCAAATTAACTAAAAGACAGAGGGAAAAAAACCAAATCAACAAAATCAGAAATGAAAAGGGAGTAATAACAACAGACATTGAGGAAATCCAGAGAATATTTAGGTCCTACTTTAAAAATCTTTACTCCACCAAATATGAAAACTTAAGCGAAATGGACAATTTTCTTGATAGATTCCACCTACCGAAGCTAAATCAAGATCAGGTTAACAGATTAAACAGCCCTGTAATGCCTTGGGAAATAGAAACAGTCATTAAAAATCTCCTAACCAAAAAAAAGCCCAGGGCCAGATGGTTTTAGCAAAGAATTCTACCAGACCTTCAAAGAAGAGCTAATACCAATACTCTTCAAACTCTTTCACAAAATAGAATCAGAAATACTGCCAAACTCATTCTATGAGGCCACAGTCACCCTGATTCCTAAATCACACAAAGACCCAACAAAGAAAGAGAACTTCATCAGACCAATTTCCCTCATTAACATAGATGCAAAAATACTTAATAAAATACTAGCAAACCGAATCCAAGGACACATCAAAAGTATCATACACCATGATCAAGTAGGCCTCATCCCAGGAATGCAGGGATGGTTCAACATACGAAAATCCATCAACGTAATTCAGCACATAAACAAGATGAAAGAAAAAAAACCACATGATTATCTCACTAGATGCGGAAAAAGCATTTGACAAAATCCAACTAAAAGTTGGATTCATGCTAAAAGTTCTGGAGAGAATGGGCATACAAGGACCATATCTGGAAATAATAAAGGGAATACACAGCAGGCCAGTAGCCAACATCAAAGTAAATGGAGAGAAACTTGAAGCATTTTCTCTAAACACAGGGACAAGACAAGGATGCTCACTTTCGCCATATCTCTTCAATATAGTACTTGAAGTTCTTGCTAGAGCAATTAGACAACTAAAGGAGATCAAGGGGATACAAATCAGAAACGAAGAAGTAAAATTATCCCTATTTGCAGACGATATGATAGTATACATAAGCAACCCCAAAAGTTCCACCAGATAACTCTTACAGCTGATAAACACCTTCAGCAAGGTGGCTGGATACAAAATAATTTAAAAAAAATCAGAAGCCCTTCTTTATACAACAAATAAATGGGCTGAGAAAGAAATCAGGGAAACAACTCCCTTCACAATAGCCACAAACAATATAAAATACCTGGGGGTAACTCTAACCAAGCAAGTAAAGGACCAAAACTGCACAATGGAAAAAGGACAGCATCTTCAACAAATGGTGCTGGTCCAACTGGATGTCCACTTGTAAAAGAATGAAATTAGATTCATACTTATCACTTCGTACAAAACTTAAGTCCAAGTGGATCAAAAACCTTAACATAAGCCTGGTCACACTAAATCTACTAGAAGAGAAAGTAAGGGAAAACCCTCGAACTCATTGGCACAGGTGACAACTTCCGGAACAGAACACCAACAGCTCAGGACCTAAGACCAACAATCAATAAATGGGACCTCATGAAACTGAAAAGCTTCTGTAAGGCATAAGACACTGTCATTCGAACAAAATGGCAGCCTACAGATTGGGAAAAAATCTTCACCAATCCCACATCTGACAGAGGGCTAATATCCAAAATTTACAAAGAACTCAAGAAATTAAATGCCAAGAAACCAAATATTCCAATTAAAAAATGGGGAAATGAGCTAAACAGAGAATTCACAAAGGAGGAATTCCTAAAGCCCAAGAGACACTTGAAGAAATGCTCAGCATCATTAATCATCAGAGAAATGCAACTCAAGATGACTCTAAGATTCCATCTCACACCTGTCAGAATGGCTAAGATCAAAAGCTCAAATGACAGTACATGCTGGCGAGGGTGTGGAGAAAGGGGAGTGCAAGCTTATACAATCACTATGGAAATCAGTCTGGTGATATCTTAGAAAACTTGGAATAGCTCTACCTCAAGACCCAGCCATACCACTTCTGGGTATACATCCAAATGATTCCTCACCAAATCACAAGGAAATTTCCTCATCTATTTTCATAGCAGCCTTATTTTTAATAGCTAGAAACTGGAAACAACGCAGATGTCCCTCAACTGAAGAATGGATTTAAAAACTATGGTACATCTACACAATGGAATACTACTCAGCTATCAGAAACAAGGAAATTATGCAATTTACAGCCAAATGGATGGAAATAGAGAAGCTCATCCTGAGTGAGCTAACCCAGACTCAGAAGGATGCATATGGCATCTATTCACTTATAGTAGGATTTTAGCTATATAGTACAGGATATCTATACTACAACCAACGCACCAAAGGGAACATGGACATAGACTTTTTGTTTGTTTGTTTGCTTTGTTTTGTTTTCTCTCCCTGTCAATGAGACACTTTTCCTGGTGGTACTGCTTTGTAGGCCTCCAGTGTATGAGGAGGCTCTTGGCCTTCATATAACTGCTGAACTGGGGTGGGGGAATGTTATATAGGGACATTCCACTCCAGAGGAGGGGGATGGAAGGGTTAGGGGGTAGAGGTTAGGGAGGGTGGGACTGGGAAGGGTGGAAAGAGGGCACTATGATGGAGTTGCAACCTGAAGCAATAAATAAATAAATTAAAAAAAAAAAAAGAAAAGAAAAAGAAAATGCCCACTGGCTTTGCCTGATGGACAAACTGTAAAACACGTGGTTGTGTTTGAGCAATGTCTTTCACACAGTGCCAAGCCTCGGGTGCTTTCCACAAACCTTCCATGCCTTCAAAACCAGTATCATGTGGGAGACTCTTGTACAGTGTTTGACAAGTTCTGCTGCTAGCTTGAATTGTGGCTTTGCATCCCCCCACTAACCCTGCCACAGCATCTGTGTGCTGACACTGGGGAAGAGAGGAAGCCCTGAGTGAATGTGTACTGTTGACATGGGCACAGCCATGGTACCAGTGCCTCAAGCCTGTGGTAATTGGCAAAGCCTTAGTTAGGTTTACTATTGTTGTGATGAAACATCATAACCAAAAACAACTTAGGGAGGACAGGGTTTATGTCACTCCCAATTCCCTAGAGCCATTTCTCTTTGTTAGGGTTTCTATTGCTGTGAAGAGATACCATGACCAAGACAACTCTTATAAAGGAAAACATTTAATTAGAGCTGCTTCAGAGATTTAGTCCCTTATTGACATGACAGGAAGTATGGTAGTGGACAGGCAGATATGGTGCTGGAGACGTTGTCAAGAGTTCTTCATCTGGATCGGCAGGCTGCAAGAAGAGAGAGAGACACTGGGCCTAGCTTGAGCATTTGAAACCTCAAAGCCCACTCCCTACTCCCACCCCCAGTGACACACTTCCTCCAACAAGGCCACACCTTATAATGCTACTCCCTAAGCACGCAAATATGAGTCTGTGGGGGACATTCTTATTCAAACTACTACACAGTTCATCATCAAAAGCAGTGAGGGCAGGAACTTGAGTAGAGCAGGAGCCTGGAGGTGGGAGCTCATGCAGAGGGCATGGAGGGGTGCTGCGTACTGGCTTGCTCCTCATGGCTTGCTCAGCCTGCTTTCTTATAGAACCCGAGACCACCAGCCCAGGGGTAACCCTGCTTATAGTGAGCTGGGCTTTCTCCAATCAATCACTAATTAAGAAAATGCCATACAGGCTTGCCTACAGCCTGATACTGTGGAGGCATTTTCTCAGTTGAGGCTCCCTCCTTTGAGATAACTCTAGCTTGTGTTAAGTTGACCTAAAACCAGCCAACACACCAGGTCAGACTCAGGAAATTGGCAAAGTCTTCCTCTGGTTCAAGAGTGTTTACCCAGTATGTGCAAAACTAGTAATTGCAGCTCCCTGTTCCCAGATGACTATAACCTGAGACTGCTGTCCCACAGAAACCACCTACTGAGATTAGAAGCCCTCTCCTGTGATGTACAGAATAAGTGCAGTGAGGTTTCCAGAACATACATAGTTGGTGCCACTCCATCAGAATGAGCATAGCCCACCTGACCCAGCTTTTCTGTACATGTCTCTTACTGCCTGTCCTTCTCTCATTCCCTTGTTGCCTAAATCAGGTTTCTGGACCAAGGTATGCAGGAAATGGCACACTTCCCAGAATATTTTGCCTCAGTGATGCTGGTCTCTTTAATCATAGCTGGGGGGGGGGGGTTGTTTTTGGTTGTTTTGTTTTGTTTTGCCTCAGCTAGCCAGCATCAGTTGTCACAGGGAATCACAATATCACAAGTAGGCTTCACTTCCACAGATTCCTAATGCAAACTATCACAAGAACAGCCCTATTAGGGTCTTTGCTTCCCTCTGAAACTTCACAAGCCAGGCCTCCATCATCTGTGCTTCCATCATCATTCTTATCTTTCAAACTCCTCCTGCTCAACAGCCAAATGCTCCCACAACCCTTCCCAAACTGAACATGGTCAGGCCTATCACAGCAAGATTCTACTCTCTGGTACCAATTTCTGGTCCAGTTTGTTTTCTGTTATTGTGATAAAGCACCATGACCAAAAGCAATGAGAAGGAAACGATTTATTTAAGCTGACAGATTACAGTCCATCATTGACTGCAACCAAGGCAGAAAATCAAGGCAGGAGCCTAGAGCAGAAACAGAAGCAGAGGCCCCAGGACACTACTCTCTGGCTTGTTCAGTTCATTTTCTGAAAATCCAATGGTACACTTGTTATTTTTTTATATTTGTTCATAAGGTAAATTATAGAATCTGTGATTTTCAGCTTGCCTCAATCTCATGGTTACTGGTAGAAGATACAAGACTCCTATCAGAGACAAGAACTTTATTGCTCATAGGTACCATGAGTTTTCATTTTTGTAAACGTGCAGACGATCAACATGGCCACAGAGTATCAGAGCAGTGCTACAGCGGTTACCCCTCATGAGTAACATATACACAATGTTTGCAGACCTAAAACAATTGTACTTTAGGAAATCTCACAGAGATCTGCCTGCCTCTGCCTCCTGAGTGCTAGGATTAAAGGAGTGTGCCGCCACCACCCAGCTTAATTCCAGTCTTTTAAAGTGACTACAAGCAAGCTTTGTTCAAACATTTCCCTAGAAGAATGTATTGTGAGTTTTAGTACTGGATAGGAATGAAACCTGACTCTCTTCAGAGTGGACTGCTTTCTCTATCTTCCAAACTGTTCTGTACAGTCAGGAGAATGATCTACAATTGCCATACTTTTGATTTGAATAAGTGGTCTTATTCTGAACATCGCAAGCCATAGTAGGAGAGAGAGAGAGAGAGAGAGAGAGAGAGAGAGAGAGAGAGAGAATGAACAGGTAGCAAAACATCAATTCAGGTGTTCAAAGCATCCAGCAGAAATCAAATGGGGAAGTCCTACTTGATTTCAGGCAGTCAATGCAATTCCCTTTAGAGCGAGTCCCCTTGGCCGAGGATTCAAAGTAAAAGAAGAAATACCAATAGATAGAGATGACATAATGAAATTAGGTGCTCACAGAAGCCAACTGGGGAAGCTGAGGTAGTCAGCTGGAATCCCTAATTGGGCTCTCTCTCCATGGATGAGCTTCCAGTGGCTGAACTTTTGGCTTCTCTTTCCAGGGTAGGCATTTTCATATCCTGGGATAAACAATAGTAACCTCTGTTGCAAATGGTTTGCCATATAGCTGTTCTCAAGGACATAATGCCTTTACTCTTCGAGCTATTTTTCTATTGTTTCCCCTCCCTGCTACAGAGTTAGGGAGGCCAGCCTATTCTCAGACCAGGAACCTGGGAGCACACTTTGAGATAAACCTGCTTCTGTCTGAAATGGGTGAGGGCGACAACCCCACGTCCAGAGCCAGCCTCTCGGTGAGCTCAAACAGCACAAGACAATTTGCCAGAGTACTGTGCATTATTATATTCGGCCGTTCACATATAAATGCCTTTGAAAAGATAGTTGGATAGAATGGGTGTTACCTGAGGCTGGGAGCACAGAGAAAATGCAGGAATGGGGAGATGCTGACCAATGAAGTAAGTTCCAGTAGTTGTGATGGCTACTGCATAGCAGAGTGACTACAGAATAGAATACTGTACATTTCAAAAACCTAAAAGAAGGATTTTTAAGTAATTTCAACATGCAGAAAGGATAAATGCCAAAGGAGGAATATGCTTAACCTAACTTAAACATTCTGCAGTATATACATGTGTCAAAATATCACCTGGCGCCTCATTGATATGTCCTTTGTTTTGGTCAGTTTAATTTGTAGAATATTTTTTAAATTTAAAAATAAATTAAAAGCCTAACAAATACTGTCACTCCCTCTGCTCACAAAATATCAGATGAGAGAGCTATGGACAGCTACTTCCCAACAGTATACAAGAAGAGAGCACTTCATTACCCACAAGCCTGAAAACAGAGGTCCTTGGACATTCCCCTTCTCCTAGGCTCAGAGTGGATTGTGAGTTGTTTGGTGCATACCTTTCCAGAACACTAGCTCAGAAAGTACAAGTACACACCTGTCTGTCTGTCTGTCTGTCTGTCTATACAAACTTGTATTTGGGACATATATATTATAGTATATATGTATATACATATATATCACAAGCATATATAATGTATACACACATATATGTATATATAATGTATACACACATATATGTGCATATATATAATGTATACACACATATATGTGTATATATATTATATACATACACAGTAGTGATATACACAAATACACATTTTATACATGTCATTCTGCAACTTGTTTTCATTAAACAGATTCTTGGGATATCTTCCCTTCCTTTCCTTGTCATGCATGCAAATGAATCTTCCTTCTTTAAATCTGCTATGTAGAGAGTCATGACAGAGATGCACCAGTTTGGTGTGTGTGCCTTCCTATCTTCCTATCTTTGTGTGTGTCTAGTTCCTCCACTGTCACCTCTGATATATAGTGCTGACCCCTGACAGACAAGTCTCTTCATAGATGTTTTACCTAAGGTGAATTCTGAGAAGGATCGCTGTTAATTTTCCCCCTAAGATCATTGTCTTAATTATATCCCACTGGTAGTTTTTTTTAAACATTTATTTATTCATTTATTATGTATACAGTATTTGCTCTACATATATGCCCGGGCAACAGATCTCAATGTAGATGGTTGTGAGCCACCATGTGGTTGCTGGGAATTGAACTCAGGACCTTTGGAAGAGCAGCCAGTGCTCTTAACCTCTGAGCCATCTCTCCAGCCCCCACTGGTAGTTTTTGAAAATGCACATTTCCCTACAGTCTCATCAGCTGTATGTTATTGTTCACTTGGATTGATGTCACTTGGAAGAGCAACATGGTATCCTGCAGGTATTTGTATCTTCCCAATCTCTAGTAAGCTGAGCATATTTTCATACCTCTTTTCCTCGGTTCCTTACCATATACTGACATTTACAAGCCAGGACCTACAATAAATGCATTTTGTGAACTACTTAGTTTTATCTTCATGACCTGTGTCAGTCAGTTTACCATTAGTATAAAAAATACTTGAGATAAGCAGCTTAGAAAGAGAATGGGTCACTCTGGATTCACAGTTTGGGCAGTTTCAGTCTGTCCATGGTCAGTTGTCCCTACAGCTTGGTTCTGGGGCAGGGTAGCATATCATGATGGGAGCATGTGATAGAGCCAGCTACTCAGCTTGTGGTAAATGGAAGCAAAGACAGAGAGACTGAGACAGAGACATGCATATCACAGTCTCCTTCAATGACACATCCTCCCTGAACAAAGACCTCCCATGGGTACCACCTATTAAATTTTCTCTCACCTCCAAAAGCACCATGGACTAGGAAGCAATCTTTTTTTTTTTTTTCTTGTATTTGAAAGAGTTTTTGTGCAACAGGTGCATCAGATCTCTTGGAGCAAGACTGACAGGCAGCTGTGAACCACCAAATGTGGATACTAGGAACTGAACCCCAGTCAGCAGTAAGTGCTCTGAGTCATCTCTCCAGCTCTGGAATCAAGCTTTTAGTGCATAAGCATTGAGGGACATTTCAGATCCAAACTATAACATAATCCATCTTCAATGTAGTAAGGAGGAGAGACATGTTATCACTATAAGCTGAGACCTAAAAGTTAAATAATTAACTTAAATTTGCACATTTAGTGTTGGTGGAAATGAACTCTTCTTTAAAATTAATTTCATAGCATCTGTTCTCTTCTTAGCAAAATAATGCTCATTCTGGTAACAACATGCCCAGCCTCAATTCCACACATCCCAGCTTTTCTGCAGATAGAAGTAAGTTGTAGGCAACAGGCAAAGGTATCAGGACCAAAGTTCGCTTGACCAAACTTTAGTTAGGCTTCAGAAGCCTGGGAATTTTGAGTAGGCCCTGAGCTGCAGGTTAACTTGCCCTAGAATCTATCACGTACTGCCCCCCAGGACTCTAACCGTTACCAGGAGGCCAAGTTCCAGCTTGGATATGGCCAGTTCCCAAAGCAACAGAAAGAACAACAGAAACCACAGGTTGTCAATGGTCATGAGTTTTGAAATTCCCACCTTGTTTTCTAGGTCACCTATGCTAGCCAATCAAAGTACTGTTGCTTGGTGATGCTTGGTTCTGACTTGATGAAATGTATTTAACCTGAACTGAAATTCTGTTTGGGGTCCCCTCCCTCTCCTTGCATGGAGAAGCTTTGAGGGTGACCTCAGAGTGATGATTAATAAAATCCTCTTGCTTTTTGCAACATTCTCGAGTTCCTAGTGATTCCTTAGTTGCCCCACATCCAGGTTCAGAAATCCGTTTCTTGAACCTAACAAAGGCTGGAAGTGCCCCACAAAACTTCTGCAAAGCAGTAATGGTTCACTCATCTCTTTGCCTTCATATCCTTCCTTCTTCTTCCTTCTTCCTGAGAAGACTGAGGCTGCAGCAGCCCTTGTACAACCTGAGGCAACCTTGAGATGGAACTGAGATTGGACTAGAATGGTGAAAACCAAGTAGACTAAATATTCAAAAGGAACCTGGGACACAGACATTACGGCAACTCTTCTTTTCCACCTTAGGTGATGGACTCTGTGCATTTTCCTCATATGAGCAAGACCATTCTGCTCTTCTGTCATTGATCTGGTGATGGACTTTGAACAAGGACAAATCATGTATTTATCCCTTTAAGTATGTTGAGCAACACTTTTCCTAGGCAAGAATCTTGATGTGGAACTCTGTCCCCCAGGCATGATGTGGCATGACAGCTGTGGTCTTACTCACACAAGACCCTCACACATGAGGACTGTTACACCCTTTGGTAGAAGGGGAATCAGACTCTCACTTGTGACTCCAACCACTGCTTCCTCCTCCCTTTGCTTCTGCCCCTCCCCCATCACCTGCAGATGATCCTGCCTCGGCTGTGTTTGAGGTTAAGTAGACAGAAAGTGCAAGATGACTGAAGATGTGGAACTCCAGAGATGCAGTTTGTGTGAATCATCCCCCTTGCTACAATGTAGCTTTTTTGGTAACGCAGTTACTTAAGTCACTCCTTCTCTCAAAACACCCCAAATAAATGCGTTGGTTCATCAAACTGGACTTAGATAGCATTGTTTCTTTGGCCTTTCTATCTAGTGTGCACTGAAATAGACTCCCCAGAAAAGACCCACAGTCTTCACACAAAAGGAATGGGAGGCTGTAGAGGCCCTCATCTGTAACCGAACTTTTAAATTATTATTTAACACTTATTTATTTATTACTAAATTCACATAACAAACACCAACAATTTCTTAACTATTAATCCTATAAATTCCTACAACCCCTTTAACCTAACCACTAAAACTATTGATAATTATAACAACTACTTTCATAACCATTTAGAATGATACAGTCTCTGGGGCAGGTCCTCAGTCGTCAGGAACACAGTATTTGTTGTAGATTCTTTAACGCACTTAGCAGTCCTTTTTCTGGATCTCTCAGATGTAGGTTCGTCAGGGTAGTTGGTTATTGCAGTCTCACCTTAAATAAGGCTTCATGCTTTCTTCTCTGTGGGAGACCCCAGCCATCTGCAGGCCAACTTACTTCTTTTGAATCAGGAACTCAGCTGCTCTGCCTCAGTCCTTAAAGCCAGGCACCGTTTCCTTTAGGCCACTGTTTGGACAGATCAAACCCCTCTAGGCAAAAGCTGAGCCACAGGGTCCAGTCCTTGGCCTTTGGGTGTCTTGCTCAGGCTTTCTTTGCTCACCGGCTTCTTTCTGCTTCAGGGAGAGAGCTGGCCATCAATGGCCAGCCCTTTTTTCAGCAGGACTCTTGGAGCTCTCTAGCATCAGGGGCCTCTTCTCTTCTGGGCTCCACGCACTGTCCTTAGATAGGAGGAACTCTGTTTCAGCTTAATTTGGGCTCCGCCCACTTAGCAGCTGAAAACAATGTCAGGCCAGATACTTTGTTTCAAGTCTATTGAGTCTTTCCTGTTTTTCCTGACTTCAACCTTGTTTTTCAGTCTATTAAGTCTTTCCTGTTTTTCCTGACTTCATGCTGATAATGCTCTTCAGGCCCCGAATTAAGAGACAGTATCAGAAACTCCTATATATTTTCTAAATCTAATTTATCTAACCCCTACACTCATCAGTGGCCAGTAAAGACCCTTGTCCTGGATTTTTGTTCTGTTTTGTTTTTTGAGACAAGATCTCACCCTATAACTCTGACTGGTATGGAACTCACTATGTAGATCAGGCTGGCCTCAAACTGACTTTTTTTTTTTTCTTCAGGAAAGTTGGGAGTCTCAAGTCCTAATTCCAAATAAAAATAATTTCAGTCTCCTTACAGCAACTAAAGATGAAATACTATTGCCCCTAGAGGCATTGTAGATGTGGCTGCTGTGTCACATGTGCATTAGTAAGTGGCAGAGAGAAGAGGCTATGTTTATATTCAGTGTTCTGACCTATGAACATCTGAATGAATAGTAGCCTAACATTCTCTGAAAAACACCAAGCCTGAGATCACCACTAGTTTGGTGCCAGGGGGCCCAGACAGGGAGCTAGCCTGTGATGACCACAGTCCAACATCAGGCAAGCACCAGATTGCCTGCAAGCATCAGGACAAGAAGCAAGCCAGAGACTAGAAGAACCCTGTCTGGGAACCCAGGCAGATGGCCACTTGGGAGAGCTGGGTAAGAGGAACAAGCACTAGACAACCACCAGACTGGTACCATGGGACTTGGACAGAGAGCTAGCCTAAGATGAACACTAGTCTGGTGCCATGAAGGCCTGGAGGTCAGACCACAATGAAGATGACCCCTGCCAAACACCATAGGGCACACTGCACAAGTGGGGCATAGCACTTCAGAGACCACTCCTGAGATAAGCCCAGACATTCAGAGACCCAGGGCACCACTAAGTGGAACAAGTGAGTGGTGAAGAAAAGGAAGAGAAAGAGAAACAGAAGGATGTGGTAACAACGGAGAAAGGCAGAACTGGAGACTTGAAGCTAGTGAGGAACAACCTGGTATGAGTAGCAGATGATGCCACCTAGGACTATGGTAGGTCCTGGCCTCTGCTGCTATTGGAGGCCTTATCCATGGCCTTGCAGCAGCAGGGGTCGGTTGCCACCAAAAGCCAGGTGGACATCCCTGGTCTGGGCTGCCACCCAGGGACATGTTGATGTCTGAGTACTATGCAGAACTGGCTCATTCCCCACCTGGGCATTATTCAAGAATGTGCCCTAGAGGCATGAGAGCAGGAGAGCTGACTCTGCCCCTGACCAGCTGCAGTACTCAGGAGAGCAGGCCCTGCACATTTCAGGAGTTGAGAGTGAGTTGGTCCCAAGGATTCGAGCTTGGGAGAGCTGACCCTACCACTTGTCTTCCTATGGTGGCATGAACAAGGGAGAGATACCCTCCTCTTGAGAGAAGGTCTAATATTGTTTCTGATACATTGAATTCAATGCTGAGATCTTGTTACCGCCCCTTCTGAGGCATTCTCTTGATTGGTTAATAAAAGTTG